>JAYMSZ010001123.1:0-15462 GCA_036897665.1 Pelargonium citronellum | reverse complement strand
TTCATATTATATAAATCAGTATTTATGAGTGTCTTATGTAATCTTGAGGGCGTCCACTATAATGTAATTCTAAAATATTTTATATTTTTATTATGTAAAATTTGTATAATATAGTGAATTCTGGAATCATTCTTTTGGATCCGTCACAATGCATTCATCGTCAATTTTTATTAATTTTTGAATTTTTTTTAGCTAGATTTTCTAATGTTTAATACAAGTAATTTTATAATATTATCTCAATTCATTAATTTAGTTTATGTATAATAAAACTTATTGTGAATATTATAGCTCGTGCAACGCACGTGACTTAAACTAGTAAATAAAAGAAGTAAAATAATTAAAAAAAACTCCATCCTGTAGTTTTCATGACCATTAATATTTTTTGTTAACACCTAACTTGTTTTGATTTTTATTTTGAGAAAAATTTTAACTGGGTACTGATTTATCAAAAAAAAAATTTAAGAAAATATAGCTATGTAAAGTTGATTAATAAAAAAAATTTGTGAATTAATATGAAAAGTGGTATTGCATTTTACTAAAACTACATTATATTAAATAAATGAATAATACAATGAATGAAAAAAGAAAATACAAATGATACAAAAAAAAAAAAAGTCTTAGTGTTGGTGTCTCGGCAATCCCCTCTACCAAGAGTCACATTGCTAGCGCCCATCTCTCCAATGCATAGCACCGGCGTTAAAGGCCATAGCATCTCCTTAGCGACTCCCATTGAAGTTGCTCTAATAGCATTGGTAAGATAATTTAGTTAGTACATTTTGAATTTATTACCGAGTATATTTTACGAGTAAGAAAAAATGTATCACATTACTTAATTTGTCGTTATTTTTCTTAAAAAAAACACTTACTTTAAAGCTACATAGTTAGTGCTTGTTTGGGAACAAGAATTGTCCTCCTTTTGGCCTTGCCACATAAGCTACAGGCAACTTCCACAGGAGCGTATTGTTTGGCAAAATTTCCAGTGAAAAGCTCCTTTCTCACTGTAGCTCCTGTGGAAGGAGCTCTGCACTTCCTTTTGGGAAGGAGGCATGTTGCCTCCTGTGGGAGAGAAGGATGAGAGAGAGAGAATTAGTTTCCAATTTTGCCCTCAACTATATTTGACAAGCTGGAGCATTGATGGAGCATTCATTTATCCCCTCTTTTATTGAAGCATTCATGTACATAAATGAAAATATTTAAAACTCACCAACTGAGAAGAGTAGAGAAACTCTATTTGAATAGAAATTTACAGCAGAAAGAAAATCATTCTCTCTTTCCAGCAAGCTTATGATAAACAAAGCTGTGAAGAATTTCTTTTGAGGTAAATTTATGTTTTTCAATTGTTAATTTGTTTTGTTGTTGTTATGAAGATGTGTTGATGATGTATATGTATGTTTGATGATGTTATAGTGTTTGAAATATGGATTGAATACCCAGTTTTTACTGAACAATCAGCTGACCCAGTAAAATAGGTCGACCTCCATTACCCATAAGAGGTCGACCATGAAGTTATTTGCAGTATAATAGAAGGTCGACCCCATGTTGCAGGTTGACCTCTAGTGTAGCAGGTTAACTTACATATGCTGGTCGACCTTAGAGTTGAGTAGGTTGACCTATATGTTTTTATTTGTTTTTTTTTTATAACTAAGATTGAAGAATGATCTGAGATGTTTATTATTTACTGATAGTTGATTAATATTCCTATATAGATGGAGAAAGATAGTAATAATGTTCCTTATTACCCACAAATGGAGAGTCCTAATCCAAATACTGGGCAACTACCATCTTGGAATTCTTTCCCTTATAATGAATTTCATAGTATGCCAAATTATCGTCCAGTTTCTTCTGGTTTGATGAATACACATTGGAGTCCACCAGAATATAATGTGAATAATGAATTTCCCATTGAGTCTCCCTTAAGCTCAAAATCGAAGGCTCAAAAACAAAAGATGAGATCTACTCCTCAGACCATGATAAAGAAGACAGCAGTTGTTACTAATGTTGAGGAAGAAGATTTGATACAAAAAAAGTTTACATGGAAAGATAGTGCTACAAAACAATTCATTAAGGCTTGTAAGGAAGAAATATTCGCTGGTAATAGACCCGGATCTCATTTCACTAGTCCTGGATGGAGTAATCTTGTAAAGAAGATGTCTGCAGCCACAGGATTTGTTTTTAACAAGAAACAAATAAAGAACAAATGGGATAGCATGAAAAGGGAATGGAATGCTTACAGTGGGCTTATGTATAATGAATCTGGTATCGGATACGACTATGTGAACCATACAATTAAAGCAGACGATGCATGGTGGGATAGAAAGATACAGGTATACGATACAATTCGTGTTTGTTCATTTTTTGTGATATCTGTTAGTTATAAACACTTATTGATTTCTTATAACATTTTTGTAGCTGAAACCATATTTGGGTAAGTTTAGAGGAAAGAATCTCGATATATATGAGTTGTACTATGCTGAGCTGTTTCGTGATGTTGTTGCATCTGGTGACGTAGCATTCAACCCAAACAAAAATGCAGATGATAATGCAGATGACGTTATGAATGAAACAATTGATGTTGAGGGTAGCGGCGACTCCGATGAACCCGTAGAAATAGGTGATCATGAAGTTGTGCAAGATGATATAGAAGATGATGAGCCAACTGAAAAAAGTTCTTCAGGTGTGAAGTTCCCAAAATTGTCTGTTGGTCAAAAAGATATGAAAAAGACGGCTTCCAAATCTAAAACATTCGTCAAGGTTCCTCCGGTGAAAGACACATTGCATCAATTTTTAGGGGTTGTAACTAATATGGCTTCGGAATCAAGTGTTAGCAACAAAGACACGTCCTCAATTCACGAAGTGCTTACGATCCTTAAAAAAACTCCTGAAGTGACCGTCGGTTCTGCTTTATGGAATGAGGCAACACATCTCTTTATGAAGAAAGAATATAGAGAACTATTCTCATTCTACGAAAATAGTGAAGAGCGTATAAGTTGGTTAAAATATGCCATACGAACCTACCACACCCGACTAGGAAATATTCCACCAGAGCTGTGAGGTTACATGCATAATTAGTTTAACTATATATAGATGCATATGTATGTACCTAAGCAAATGGACATGGTTTCTGTATATCTTTTGAGTGTACTCTGTTGTTGCTGTTTTTGTGTCCAATATAAGATTTGGACATACAACACTTTGATGTATGTGTTAATGATTATATATACAATGCAGTGTAGAAACATATGAGTATATGAATTAGTTGTTGTTTTTGTGTGTCCAAAACAGCTTTTGTAATAACACTTTGTTGTACATGTTTATTACTATAAATGTAATGCAGTTTATAGTCATATGAATATATGATTTAATAGTCCATATTTAATTGCAGATGGACATTGACGAGCTATTCTTTGGCCATATGACAAAGTCGTTGGAACTTCCGACATCCAATTTGATGAATTCAGATGATAGTTGTGAATGTTTAGAAACAACGCAAATGGATAAAAAAAAAAGTACTCTTCATCATTTATGTGCTGTAGCAGGAATGGGATTCATACACCATTACGAACGACATTGTCTGAAATCTAGCTTGTATTCTTCTATTCGTTGCGGCAACAAGTTCGTAATGGAAATATTAGAAAGTCCTACGACACGATGCTATCGAGAACTACGTGTGCATAAAATAGTATTCCTACAATTGTGCACTGATTTGAGTTGTAAGTATGGATTAGAAGCATCTAGATGGGTCACCGTCCACGAATCAGTTGCAATTTTTCTCATGACAGTTGGACATAACGTTGATAATAGACTGATGCAGTCCATCTTCAATCACTCAGGGGAAACAATATCTTGTCATTTTCATAAAGTGTTGAAGGCAGTAATCAAGATGTCTCGAGATATAATTAAGCCGGATCCTGATTACAATTATGTTATACATCCAAAATTGAAGAGTCATGCTCGACATTATCCATTATTCAAGGTAAGCTTTTTAAATCCTTGAAATTGTCATAGTTACTAATAGTTCACACGACTACATACACTTATGTTTTGTAGGATTGTATCGGAGCTATTGATGGAACACATGTTAAGGTTACTGTTGGAGGTGATGCATCAGCAAAATATAGAGGTCGAAAAGGAATATGTACTCAGAATATTTTGGTTGTATGTGACTTCAATATGTGTTTCACATTTGTTTGGGCGGGATGGGAAGGATCAGCACATGATGCAAGAATATTTGCAAATGCTTTAATAGACCCGGAGCTGGAGTTTCCTCATCCACAAGGAGGTAATATTATTCTGATATGTTTGTCAAAACCATGACTTTTTAAATTGCTAACATAATTTGTGATACAATGCAGAGAAATACTATGTTCTAGATGCAGGATATTCAAACACTAGAGGGTACTTAACACCTTATGTTGGAGAGAATTTAAGATATCATATTCCCGACTTCCGTAGGGGCAAGTCACAAGCGGTTAGAGAACCACAAGGTGTGAAAGAGAAGTTTAATTATATGCACTCATCGATTCGCAATATTATAGAGCGTAGTTTTGGAGTATGGAAAGCCAGATTTGCAATATTGCAAGACATGCATAAAGGGTTCACATATGACCATCAGGTGAGGATTGTAGTTGCTACTATGGCTATCCATAACTATATTCGAAAGCAAAATGATTTGGACAACGCTTTTAAAGTTGCCGAGCAAGAAACTTATTCTCCGCCTGAAGACGTGTCCTCAACTACTAATGAGGGACATACAACAATTGGTACACAAGTTAATCAGGATACATCTGGAAAATTGAAAGCTGACAACGAATATATGGCGTTGTTTAGAGATTCGTTGGCACAAGTTATTAACAGCACCACTTAATTACGGTTAGAAGTACTACTTTTGTATTGCAATCACTACTACATATCAATGAATTTATGATGATGCATAAGTTTATCCTCTCAAACTTTATGTTCACAGTATATATACTTAGGCTAATTTCAATGAAACTGATAAATAACAAAAAACTTTGTTCAATGGCAATAGCATTTCAATAAAATAAGTAGTTCTCAAAATGTGCTTCACTACTAACTGTTATTCAATAAAACTAGTTCACACAAATAAGTAGCATTCCATACAATAGTCACAAAAATCATTCCATACAAGTCAGTAAAAATTCAGTAACAGTTCACTGCTAATATTAGAACCATACAAAAGTCACACAAACAATTCCATACAAGTCACAAAAACTTTAGTAATAGTTCACTGCTAATATTAGCATTCCATACAAAAGTTTGTTTCTTAAAAAAAAAACAAGTTCCCTGCTAATGTTTGCCCTAATATTTCATAGAAACTAGTTCAAAAAGAAAGCTCAAATATAAAACTACATAGACTTATTAGATATGGATTCATTGATCAAACGCTCCAATTTCTGAAATTGTCTTTGTTGTCGGTGAGCTAACTTCTTGAACTTCATATCAATCTTCAAACGGATCCTTTTGTCAAGTAACTTCAAGTCTTTTAATGTCACATTTCTATTTTCACCAAAAACAGAGTTTGCTTCACCTATCGGGAAACTATCGGTATCCGTATCTTCATCGTCCTCTGATTCAGAAACCTCTTCTATGACTGTCTTCTTCAGATTCACTGGGCAACTAGCAACTTGTTCTGCACAATTACCAGCCATCGCTGTATTCAAACTAGTTTGACAAGGCAATGGATTCAACAAATTCATTGGAGTAGTACCACCTTTTAGTAAAGGAAATGTATCCAGCTCAACCGAAGGGGATGCTTTTGTAACCCATTTATCATTCTCAAGTACATAACCCATATAATTCATTCTCATTCTACCGATCACATCATTTGTGTCATTGAATTTTTGCTTCTTCTCACCCTCAAAAGATATCATAAACTGAGCCAAAATCCTAGTAATGACCATTCCATAAGATAAAGCTTTTTTTCCTCCTTTACGAGCAATACTTCTCATCGAATTGAAAATTAAATAAGGCATATCAATTCTTTTCTTTCTCAAAATGTGCCACACAATACATGCGTCTTTGCAACTAACAATACTTTCACACCCAGTCCTAGGTATTAAACATTTAGTCACAATCTTATGTAAGATTCGAATATAAGGATTCAAATACCCAACTTTCTCATCAACAGCAAACAACGGAAAACATCTTTTATATTGCCACTCACCAACCTCATCATATTCTTTCAGTTTGCAGAACCTAGCATACAAATGTTCTTCACCCTCAACTGGATCATTAAATTCCAATGCAAGTCTAATTACATTTTCATCCAAATATATTTTCATGCCCTTCACAAACGTCCAAATACGAAGTCCTTTTGGAGTATATTCTTCTTCCCAATTATTGTAAAAGTATTTCACCAAATCAACATAAATATCATCCTTCATTGTACAATACCTATCTAACCCCACATCTTGCAACCATTTCAAAATAGGCATTGAACTTAACTCATCAAAAACAACGTATGTACCTTTCGTGACAATGCGGTGCATAGTATTTTCGATGAACTTCTTCTCTTGATCATTGTTAGCAAACAAATTCTCAGTACTTGGCATCATTGTCCTTACTCTTTTTTCTTTTGATTTTGGATGAACATTGGCAGTTGCAACTTCAACTACTTCACAGTGATCTGTCATTGCATTTTTACTTCTTGTCGTTACCATTTTGATCGTCAGTAGCAACCTGCAGTAAATCAAATCTCAATATATTTGGATCTGTGTTATGCTAATTAAGTTGTGTGCTAATAAAATGAGAATGGCTTGACAAACTAGTCTACCAATCAATTCAATACATATGAACTCTTGCACTCCCAAATAGAAAAACTAAAGCTCAGCATTTCATTTTGTCTTGGTTGTCATGTGTTCAATGGGGATTTATATGATGTATATTATTTGTGGAACCTACAGAACCTAAAGCTTGCAAATATTCTCAAGTATTTTATATAATCGTAAATGAGAATTGTCAATTTCAAATACTAGATGTAAGAACTCTTGAGGAATCCAAAACTCTCAAATTGAGAAAATTGTTGTGCTACACAGTGCTGATTGCAGCTCTAACTATGAACAGAACAACATGAATCAAACACTTTATGAGTATACTTTGTTTTAAAGATTAGAGAAAAATTGTTGTTATCTGTTGTAGTCGACCGTGTACGGTGGTGGGATCTCCTTGCACTTTAACGATCAACTGAGTCGAATAGTTGGAAACGTTCACTGCTGATGTAGGTCGACCTAGATGATTCTATTTGGGAAAATCTGAATTGCAAAACTGATTGTTAGGTTTATATATTACTATTATTATTTTACTGCATTTCATTGGGCTTCACATATAATTGGGTTAGGCCCATAACATTTTTATTATATTAAAATAATATTATTATCATTTATGGTTTTATTTTATTATTGAAGGGTATTTTAGTCATTTGCAAGTTTCAAAATAACTTTCAAAATTTTTTTACCAAACAATCTACAATTTAAAATACCTTTTCAAACTCCTTTTACAACTTTTTTTACCAAACAATCATCCAAAAGTCAATGAAATCAAAAGCTCCTTTACCCTTCTTTTACCTCCTTTAACTTCATCGACTTTTGGAAAAGCTTGTTCCCAAACAAGGCCTTAAGCTTCATGTTGATGGTAGACTCTTTCAAGGCATTAACAAAAACGGAGAAAGATAGATTATTCGCTATAGTCTAAGGTCAACAAATCAGAAGCATGAGTTGTAGAAGATATGTTAGTCCGAAAAGCTTTGGATTGGATGACAGCGTTGGGGTGGCATCTGGTTGGAGATCCTTAAGATTTCAATTCGAAATGATGATAATTCATGATATTATAGCCATTATTGCTAAATTTAATTGTTCCATTCTGAAATGGTCTACAAACATATTTGTCAATGCTTTACTTGTTTGGTCTTTTTGTCAAGACCTTGTATTAGTTGCTTATAAGATGTTTTACTATAATTATGTTGGCTCCATATATAATAAAATATTTTTAATATAATGATATTTTTATTTTTATTTCTTCATGCAAAAATCTTACGTTGTGAATGAATACCAATTATCAAATATCCAAAACTGATAAAGGAAATCTTTCACGAAAAGATCCATATTTTCTCCAAACTGAAATTGCACTTTTAATATGGAATATGGTATCATATACCAGTTCTCTATTTCATAGTGAATAATTATTGTTGGTTAATTTATAATATATATGAAAAAGAAAATTTAATGTATCAAATAAATGCAAATATATCTTTCAAATTATAAGTGAAAATGAGGAAATTTTGTTTTCTAATTATGAACGACAGAAAAATATGCAGGTGAAATTTAATGAGAATCAATTTAATGTGAAATATTAAGACAATAAACAAAATTTTATTAGACTAAGATGATTAGAGAGCACTCAGAATGAAAAGGACTTTATAACTGTAGAATATTTCAAAGATCATATGATCTCAAATTATTTGCTAGTTTTCTCCTCATTGTGCCCACAATGAAAATCATTCAACACAAAACAAAAACTAAAAAATATATTTACAAATATTTAAAAAAAAACATAAAAAAAAAAAAAAAAAAATTGAGTGCAAGACATTCAGAATGAGTAGGAGGTTTTATGTTCCTTTCATGAAATTTTTCGGACAAAAACAATCATCATCATGCTTGCACATCCAAAACACAAAGAGCTAATTTTTGGAAAGAAAAAAAAAAACAGAAAATAGAAGAGAAGCGAAACCATCAGAAACAATGGAAACAATGCATCAATAACAACACAAAGTGTCTCAGACGACCGTCGTGAGTTTGTAACCCATCTCATCATCTGATTCCGTCATCTCCACAAATTCAAAATTCGAAATTTAACAACCAAACGAAACAGAGATTGAGAAGATGCAGATTGGAGGTTGAAGAAGAAGAAGAAGAAGATTGGGGCAATTTAAAGAAGACGATTAGGGTTTTCCTTTAATTGCGTTGACGATTCTGCCCCTGTGTTGGGCTCGATTATAATGTGACTAAGCCCAATGCGATTGGGCCTTGCTCAAGGCCCATTAATCATTTTAATTCATTTCTTGTCTTTGACCTTTTTCTTTAACAGATACACAGACCGGTTTGACAAATCAGCTACAGACCTGAGAGAGCTCTCTGAAAGTGACGATCATGGCTTCCGATGTGGGCATGCCTCCTTCCATCGCCTCTCAGTTCAATTACCTCCTCTCTCACTCCTCTCTCTCCATCAAGGTAACACCAACACTCGCTTTTTATCCAGAAATTGCGCAAGGGTCTGTTTGGCTTTTAACCCTAAATTGCTTAAAACTCGAGGTTTCATTATGTGGATTTTGACGTTTCAGGTTAATCAGATGTGGTCCGGTAGTAGGTATCCACCGGGGCTGGTTGATCGCTTCACCTTGCTCATTCCTTACTGTCTCGATTACATCAAATGTTAGTATGATTTGATAAATTCGATTTTTTTTTTAATTTGGTTGTGTGCCTCTTGTTGCTGGTTGTTTCATCATTTTGGTTTGGTTTTCTTAGGGGATATTATATACAATGGAGAGTTTCCATTGGATGCACCTGATGTTGTGTTTGGTCCTGAAGATGAACACTTTTGTCCCTATCTGGATGTGGGTTGTGGAAGTGAAGGTGTGCTAAACCCACCTAAGAGCAGTTTGCTTGATTGGAATGGCAAAGACCCTGCAAGGTTAATGGCTCTAATTGAAGAACTGAGGTAAAAAGGTTTCTGTGATTTGGACAGTAGTTTGTACTCTGGTACATGTTTATGATGGAATGCCATTATGTACCTTTTGTTTTACAGGGATCTTTATGTGTCCTACCAGAGGAAGCGAGTTGGGGAAGTTGATGATGATAGGGTGAAATTTGAAATCAGCACTATCGCGAGAGAGGTAAACATCTCAGTCAGAAATTATGTAACAATAATATGTGGTTAATTTTAATAAATGAATCCATATTTGTCAATAAGTATGTGCGTGCTTCTAATGGAAATGGGAAGGGAAGATGTACTTAGACAGTCTGTTTATTAGTGTCTTTGGGATAGATTCAAATATTTAATGGTGCGCAAGGAGATGGCTCTATTAAAAAAACCATACATGCATCGTGGGAAAAGAAGGATAATATCAAAATTATGCAAATTAGCCACATAATGACATGCATGAAAGTGGGAAAACTAGCTATTTGTTTCAAGGGTCAAAATAGCTGGGAAATGGATATGCTATGCTGGGGTGATAATGCAATTGCTGCTTTATAACTTTTCATCCTTTGTCTAGCATTAGTAGTCCTTTTTTATTCTATAAATAAGTTTAGTGTGGAATAGTAGTCTAGAAGGAGATGACAGCAGCGATGAATTGAGGATTACCTCTAATACTCGTGATTATAGTTTAATATGAGTTAGTATTCTAGAATGCTTATGATGCCCCTCCCTGAAATGGTTTGGAATTTTGGAGTGCAGGTTTTCATGTTTAACTGTTTACCCTTGAAGCAAATAAATGTAGGAAGTCTATAAGTTTTAAGAACTGAAATGGTGAATCTAATTAAATTGGCCTTTTTGGTATGGTTGTGACAGTATAACTGCTAAGATGTACAGTGCATGGAATTACTTAAAACTAAACTCCTCTCAATCACGATGGAGCAAAGAGTAGAAAGTTTAAAGGGTATCGGGTGCTGAGTTGCTTCTCGCAAACATGAAAGAAAGTTGAAGAGTCGTGTTTATTTATTTTTTTTAGATGAAAATGCTGATATTGCATCTGTATTTATTGAAAGAAAATTGACTCAAGTAAATTGTAAAGCTTTTTGTCTGGAATGCAGTTTTAACTTACTCTTTATCATTTATATCTTCTTGTTTTTGTCAAACTATTACTGTTATACGTTAACTGTTTGTGAATATCTCTCTAACTGTTTGGGGATATCTTCTTTAATTTCATCAAAATTGCAGGAAACACTTCCTGTGATTTCCCTTGGAAAATCAGTAATCAGTTCTAGGATTTTTGAATAGTTTAATATGTTTGTATTTTCTCTCTGTAATTTCTTATCATCTTCTATAATGTGCTATAGTCATGCCCCTCTTTTCTGTTTTTATTTTTTTATTTTTATGAAAGCTTGATTGACTTGCATACTGAATTCATCTGACCCAATGCCGTTGGTATTTATTTTCTGAATGTCAAACTAATTCAAGTTGTTAGACCTTAACTCAAACTGTTTTCTGCAGGGAATTGAAATGCATTTGAATTCAGGTTTTGAAAAGGTATTATTATTACTTAAAAGTAACTTGTTTACAGTTTCTTAATTTGTATCTGAACTGCTCTACAGTGGCTGTATTGCAACTTTTTGTCTCAATTTTTTTATTATATTTATGGTTTCCTTCCCATTGAATTTTAGTGTAGCCAGAGGAGGTAAAATTTGCAGTACCTCTAATGGACAAAAACATAAATAAGATGGTTCCTGGATGCCCTTGGAAACATCAGCAAAAGATATACTTACAGGTTAAATATCCTTCTTTGTAATGTATATTTTTATCATTAGTCTTGTTCATTATCCAAATTGAATTGTTTTGTGTGGATCTTGTGGTTGGCACAGGTTGTATATCCTGTCGGGAGAAAATATCTATCTACTCCTTCACCACCCCGCCTGAAATTAGTATCCTTCCCTGAGTTAAAGGCTCTATTTTCTGTGGATGATGTCAAACTTCCACCATGGTCGGATGGAATGTAAGTGTCTATATCAAGTATCAATCTCTCTTCACACACAATATATCCTTCTTTCTCCTCTATGAAGATGCTTATAATTTTTGTTGAAGTTATGTCCCTATTGTTTTTGTTCTCCTCTGAAGGTGCATGGCTGAATATCTTCCTCATCTCGAAGAAACTCTTGGGAGACAAGTCAGTTTTTATTCCTTCATACCATTGATGTCCTTAAACTGACACTTTGTATATCTAGGGATTTTCATAACATCTAAGCTTTCTTTTCCCTGTAAGATATTGGAAGCAGTTTCATTAATTGATGTTAGAAGGCGCTTTATTGAGGCATTAGCACCTGTGCTTGGACGACCTATAGAAGCTGATCCGGTATAGATCCTCAGTATATATATATATATATATATTTGCTCGCAAAGGTTTAAACTTCAAAACTGACATGGTTTCACTGTTTTCTTGCCAGTTCTTCTGCAGAAAGGCAACAATTTGTTGTGCATCTGGGGTCTTCACTTTCCTGGTATGCATGATCTTATTAGTTCAGATGATTAATCTACAGGAAATTTTGAACCCAATTATATGATGGGAGTCTTATGAAAGTATACTCTTATACTGTTTTGGTGATTTGTTATAGTCTATTGAGCGTTAATATGGGTACTCGGTACGGCTAAATGGCCGTGTTAAATATAGATTGAAACTAATAAATATGTATTTTAGGTACTGTTGAAGTATTCCACTGTAAAAAAATGTGCAGTTCATGACCCCTTAATATACTACTTGAACTCTCTAGTCTTCACCTACTAGCTTAGAATTTTTGGTTGGGGTAAAGTTTAACATGGTTTCTAAACGGTCTGATCTTGGGTCTATCTGTCTCATTTGCGTTGCATTACTGTTAATTATTGGTCCCAATGTAAGACCTGTCGTGTTGTCTGGCCTCCACTTGAAGAGTGTTGAATTAACCCACACTGAAAGAATATGGAGTTATTGGACTACTCAATATATTTGCTGACCCCTCCACCTACATGCTTAGCCTTTTGGGTTGGAGTAAACTTTAATATGGTATAGAGCAAGACAGCAAGTTTTGGGCCTTTGGCTTATTTGTGTTCCTTTTGTCTCGGAAAAGAGATGATGCCCAAAAGATTTCCAATGGAATGCAAAATTGTTAAAGAAACATAATTTCCCGCTACCTTAGACATGTAATAATTTCCCATTTGGAATATTTTGCATTTTTCCCTAGGAGTGAATATTGACATTAGGATTACTGGTGAACAATAAATCAGTCTCTCTCTAGTATTGTATATGTAATTATTCATGAAATAGATTTTGGGTGATGAAGAAATTTAGCCGTTTCATTGTAGCTATTGTTGTGACTTCACCGTTGACATTTCTT
Organism: Pelargonium citronellum; assembly: GCA_036897665.1. Taxonomy (NCBI): domain Eukaryota; kingdom Viridiplantae; phylum Streptophyta; class Magnoliopsida; order Geraniales; family Geraniaceae; genus Pelargonium; species Pelargonium citronellum. The sequence goes on along the minus strand of JAYMSZ010001123.1, from coordinate 2,365 downwards.
TTGTGTACACATTATTCCTTTTCTCTAGTTATGTTTCTTTTGACTTGCTGCAAATGACCAAACTTTTTAGAGTTTGTTACCATAGGTGTATTTTGATCTCCCAGCACAGTTTCCAAAGCAACAGCCTTCAATAATGCTCCAAAGCACCCAGGTATGTCTCCATGTTACCAATCACTCATACACATCTAATTACCGTATACACTGGTTTGCAGAAAGAGCCCTACACATATGCATGGGCAATGCTAACCTTGTACATGTTATGTGAATAATCATTACCAGATACATAGATTTGCATTATATAGCAACCCCTGCACATACAGATGCAAAATTCTTTTGGGATCTCTTTGTCCCTAGAAAAATAAAGTGGTCTTTGCTTCCAGTCAGAAAAGGTGTTATCCTCAACTGTGTGCTATGTTCTCTACTTCATCTTTCCCCTTGGCAACACACCCTTCTGTTTTTCTCTTTCTGTAATTTGTTCTTTGGGAGTTCGGGTATAGGTTTCACACCATCTAATCCATACCAAAGGAGCTTAGAAAAAGTTCCCACACCATCAGTTCCTTTTTGCCTCATAAAATATGAATGTGGCATAAATATGCTGACATCCTGACCATTGTTTTACATTGAACTTTTTTCTGTACGTAAATGAATGTCTCTAATACCTGTTGCCAAAACAGTTGGTGAAAGCATTCTTGGCCAATGTACTTTTGTCCAATATTAAGTGTGGAGAATGCTAGCACCCATTTACCTGTAAGAAATGAAAGTTTATCTGATATCTTGTTAGTGCTGGTGATAGTGGTACATTGTGAACTTAAGTCAGCAAATCCTAGCCAGAATTAGCAGCACCGTTGTTTTTTGTCAATAGCCCAATTGGTCTTCAAAATCTGCAAAAATAAATTAGGGAATTTTGTGTGGGTAGAGTTCAACCACTGATTTGGCACCTAGAAATGAGATGGCTTATGTAAGAAGCGTCTTATGGATCAAACATTATCTATTTGATTTGTAGCATTTCAACTCACAAGGGTTTCCACTCACATCACCTTCTCTGAAAGATTACCCATGGAGTCCAAGATGGGAAGTATCAGAAATGGCTGAACGCATACTGTGAGTTTGAATTATTAGCAGTTTCAACATGTTCAGATCCCCATGCTTAATTTTGCCGTACTAACTTGGTCTTTTTTTGCAGTGAATTTTTGATGGATGAGTCTTTGAACTTCAAGAGGTACTGCACTGACTCAACTTCAGTGATCACTAGTGCTGCACCTTGAGAGCTTGCTAATGTTGTATGTGCTCAGCTATACAAATGAAAGAATGAATGTAATATGGCTCCTTTGAATGCCTTTTTGTCTATGCTCAGCCCTATTTCTTTTTTCTTTACATGAAAGAAAACAAGTGAACTCTAGTCTTTCATGCTTCTAAAGATCCAGTACCTTGTTTTTGTGAATCTAATTGTAATACCAGGGCTAATATTTGTGTGGTTTTGTATAGCTCCTGTAACATCAGAGCATGTAGCATGTATCTTCTTAGGGTAAGAGAATCATAACTAGAAAGTAAACTTTTAAGGTTCTATCCCCAAAAGTAATGAAATCCTTGGTTGCTAGTTGTTCAAAAATCTTGTTTGTTGGATCAGTCAGGTAGACAAAAGTTCCAAGGATATTAAATATTTTCTACTTAACTTTTACATGATTGCAACTAATTTAGTTCCATTAAAAAGAAAAATTACCAATACATGTTGAGCCAAGTGGTTAATACCACTTTGGATTTCCTCTGAGATCTCGAGTTCGAGCCTTCTTATCGACGGTACGGGGTGGGAATGAGATTTATGAGTTAAGAGGAAAACTAACAACTAACGCCTACTTGTCGACGGTATGGGGTGAGATTTATGGGTTTAAGGGGAAAATTAATAACTAACTCGGGTAACGCCGCCACTTGGGGGGGAGAAACACTGGCCAATATAGGTCTGTTGTCTCGTTGCTTAAAAAAATAATAATTAATTCTATAAATAATTTTAAGCTGTTAATTTTTTTATCAGGAATCTGAATACTTAAACTATTTGACCCAACCTGTCTTGGTTGAAAAATAATCTCTTTTTTTTTTTTTGAGGGGAACCGTATTACTATTATTAATTCAAATCGGAAAGTAATACATCGGACAAATCAATTGGACCTTGGACACCGATCCAACCTAACGGAGTTGACAAAGAAGAAGACGACCTAGCTAACCGATGGGCCACCTTATTCGCAGATCTAAAAACATGCATAAAACTAATATTACGAAAATCCAAACCTAAACATTTAACATCTTCAATAATAAGACCCAAGGCACTAGAAACCTCCCCTCCGGACTTGAACACGCGAATCACCGATTG
>JAYMSZ010001122.1:0-15464 GCA_036897665.1 Pelargonium citronellum | reverse complement strand
AGTGTTCGGATGCTGATTTTTCCATGGCACATCCCTATTGCTACCCTTCTTTCGATTATTTTTCCCATTACCAAGATTCTGGCTATTCGAGCCCCTCTTTGCCATTTTTTGCATTCTCTTGTACTCGGCCTCTTGCTCATCATCCGAAAACTCCGCCTCATCGGACACCTCTTCATCATTATCACCAGATGCATCATACCCTTTCTTGTAGAGATTTGGATCATTGAGTACATGATTGGCAAAATCTGGAACAAAAGAGATTAGAGAGCCACCTTGGAGCCCGGCAGGGACTTCGCTTTCTGAATTGTATCTCACCACATAGTACGGGTTTTTTACCGGCCCAAAAATTTCGTCTATCAACCCCAGTGGAGATCGTTTTTCTGTTATCCAGAGGATAGAGCCCTCACTAAGAGGGTTGTGCTTCTCTACACCTTCTACAATGACTTTGGCACCCATTATCTGTAAAAATGAAACCAATATCATCAAACTGATCAAGATATTATCATAGAAAATCTGTAAACAGCTTGAGAAGGACCAAACATCTCATAAAGCATTGCAACTTGAGTGATCTGCATAGACCTTGGTTTTCGGGAAGCTTACCGATAAAACCACTCCAACAGGAAGCATTTGATGATTTGGTTGCAATGCTACATCCACAGGAGGAACTGGAGGTAGATCCTGAAATTCCGAAAAAACTATATCAGCTCCTAATAATGCAATTAGTAGGAAACGAGCATCATGGAAGCAAAGAAGGCTAGGAGCTCACGAAACTATTTCATGCCAATCTCAACCATTAAATGTACCCTAAAAACAGCCACTAATAAATTACCCGTTGATGTCCCATTTAACAAAAACGAACACTGTCTGATACACATTAATTACATCTCAAGATCAAGAAACAGTAAACACGATAATATTTAAGCAATTTTTGCCTGTAAATTTTTACAATATCACTCTCTTTCTCCAAAAGTATACCAATGCTGCAACACGAAGATTTCACATCTTCATACATTTCGACAAAATTTGGCTTCTCAAGCCAGGGACTGATCCACAAACCACATTCAACCTGTATTTGCTTGTTCACATAAAGTGCACACATTTCTTCAAAAAAAGAATCATGACATCACACTTGATAGAGACTAGCCACATGAATGCGTGAAACAATATATAAGTTCACTATATCCAATGTCTATAGGCATAAAGAATAAGATACTTATGATGCAAGGACATTCTCATCTTTTTCAACGTATGTGTCAAACACTTGATTTTAAGTGTTACCCAACTTATTATATAATAAGTATACATGTGTCTAACATCTTACATATCCACCATTTTTTTCTTCTAAAAATGAATTGATTGAACGTGTCCAACACTCTAAAAGGCATTAACGAGTATGACACTTTATGTAACTTATATGCAATAAAAAAATTATCATTTATTGTGTCTATGATTGCTGCGGTATCCGTGTCATGGCTATGCAACATAAAAATGTCCCTAAATATCTAAATGCTCCACAAATCACATCTAATATGAAAATAATACATATAGACTTAACAATAACCATCAATGACACAATCCCTTACCTCAAACTCATTCTTTGATCTAATGGGTTTTGCCGCTCCACTCCCAACATCATCATCTTCATCTTCATCAGCATCACTCCAAGCAACCATGCCATCAACCACATCATCTTCCTCTTCGTCGTCTACATTAACCATCTGCCACTCACCAGCCTCCATTACTATCTCACCTTCTTCAACCTCATTTTCCACATTCAAAACTACTTTCTTCACCTTCTTCTCCTCCTCCTCCTCCTCATCACTATCACTTTCGTCGCAGCCGGAAGACGCCTCAGACTCCGAGCTACTTTCACTCGAAGACTCCAAAGAGGAAGACGAACCAGTAACACTCTCACTCTCTTCTTTATCATCATCATCATCACTCACAATCTCATTTTTCACTTCCTTTCCATCTCCAACCTTACAACAAACACTCTCTTCAGCCAAACTAACACTCTCCAAAACTTTCTCAATAGATAAGCTCAAATTTTTACAATCCCCCAAATTTTCACTCTCCTCCACCTTCACCTTCAGCTCTGCACCAGAGCCATCAACAACCAGCTCCGACCCATTAACACCAACCGGGTTCTCCGCAATAACCTTCCCGACAGACCCATCAACAATCAGCTCCGACCCATTAACACCAACCGGGTTATCAGCAATAACCTTCCCACCAGACCCATCAAAAATCAGCTCCGACCCATTAACACCAACCGGTTCCTCAGCAATAACCATCCCACCAGACCCATCAAAAACATCGGAATCAATCGTACCTATGTCGATGCTCTCTGGGTTCGTCGCCATCGCTGTGGGGTTATCTAAAAACCACTCCTTTATGCAATCAAAGTCGAAGAACGAATCAGAAAAGGAGGTATCGATGCTCTCGGGGTCGAAATGCTCAGGTGGGTCAAGTGGGTCGATCGAATCCTTGAGCTTTGATGGTTCAGTGAGGTCTCCTTCAATGGTGGGTTTGGGGACGAACTCTACCATCTTCGAGGAAGCGAAAAATACGGGATTGAAGGACTTGAAGCGAGCTCGGAGGAAGAGAGAATCGGGATTCCATAGCTGGAGAGGTTTTATAGAGTTGGTTTCGGGGCAGAGGTTTTGGTTGGAGACAGTTTTGCGGTTGAGAGACTTTTGCTAGGGTTTAAGAAGTCCTAGAGGTGGTGAACTTTGTGTTCCAAAACGACGTCGTGTGTCTTCTTTATGTATCTCAAGAAAAATAACCAGAGTTGACAATTCGTGTTTCGATTTCGGTTCGAATTTTTTCATACTCAGTTTAAAATTGTGTGAGTTACGTGTTTTAGATCGAATTTTCTGGTATATCGTTATGAGTTGGATTAGTTTTATTTTGTAAAATATGAATAGAGTTGACAATTAGACTTAAAGTAGTAGACATCCAATACATAGTCTATTTTTTCAGATGACTCAAATTAAAGCTAATCAATTTTGAAGTTGGGTCGAGTTGGGAAAACCGACACATTTTACTCATGAAACAAGTGTTATAATTTGAAACTCATTACTCACACCTCTTTTGAAGTCGAGTGTAGTCGTGCATGTTAGGCCTTTCAAACCAGAGTTATAAAAGAATTGGCCCAACAACTAAATCATCAAATTTAAGACGTACGAATTTATCTAATCTTATTCAAAATTTGAATGAATATCTTTTATATGATTTTAACTTCAAAAATGTGAATCGAGTTTCGACTGTTCACAATTTTGAATTTAGATTACCAAATCTAACGATAGAAGAGCTAATATTTATATTTAAACATTTTCATTTATTATTTCTCACGTGAAATCAAAATTCGCACCTTTTTCTAAGCGGGTCGGATTAAATTTTTTTAGACCGAAATGAAAATTCATATAGTCTAAACGGATCATAATGCAATTCATGAAATTTGAGGGTAGGTAATAAGAGTAATTTCAAGATATTGGATGAAAAGTGTGAAATTTACATCTTAAAATTTCATGATTTAACCGTTAAAAGATTTTCAAAAATCAGTTGGTGACCTCTTATACACGTTGGTGTCTTGATGAAGCTCTTCTTCAAGCGCCGCCACTGCACCTATCTTCCTTCTTCTCCGAATCACCGAAACACCAAAAACCCATCATCCAAAGAATCCCAAATCCTCCAGCTCTGCAAGTCCGGCGCACTTCCGGCGGCTCTCCGGCTGCTGAACTCAATCGGTTCCGGCAAAACCACTCGCAATCCAATCCTATACGCTTCGCTGTTACAGACTTGCTCCAAGGTCTCTTCTTTCAGAAATGGGATCCAAATCCATGGCCGTGTCATCAAGTCCGGTCTCGAGACCGACCGGTTTGTTGGGAACAGCTTGCTCACGCTTTACCTCAAGTTGGGTCCTGATTTTTCAGAGACCCAGAAGGTGTTTGAGGGTTGTTTTCCCAAGGATTTGATCTCGTGGACTTCGATAATTTCTGGGTATAGAAATGTTGGGAAGCCTGAGAGTTCAGTGAAGCTTTTTATGGAGATGTTGGGTCTTGGGATTGAGCCAAATGGGTTCACTTTATCTGCTGTGATCAAGGCGTGTTCGGAGATTGGGGATGTGAAGATGGGTCAGTGCTTTCATGGGTTGGTAATGAGACTTGGGTTTGATTCTGATTTTGTCATTTGTAGTGCTTTGATTGACATGTATGGGAGGAGTTGCGTAATGGAAGATGCACGCAAGGTGTTCGATGAAATGCCTGAACCGGATGCTGTTTGCTGTACTTCGGTCATTTCTGCGTGCACGAGGAGCGACTTGTTTGAGGAAGCTTTGGGGCTGTTTTGCTCGATGGAGAGGCGTTTTGGGTTGGCCTCAGATGGGTTTATGTTTGCGACGGTGTTGAGTGCTTGTGGCAATCTAGGGAGGTTGAAGCAAGGCAAGGAAGTGCATGGAAAGGTTGTTACGTCGGGACATTGTGGAGATGTTGTAGTTGAGAGCAGTCTCGTGGACATGTACGGGAAATGCGGGTTAGTTCACGAGTCTCAGCTAGTTTTTGATACTATGCGTAGAAAGAATTCTGTTTCCTGGTCAGCATTGTGTGCAGCATATTGTCAAAATGGAGATTTCACCAATACTATTAAGCTTTTTCGGGAGTCAAAAGAGGCTGATCTCAACAGCTTTGGAACCATTCTTCGTGCTTGTTCGGGTTTAGCAGCTGTAAGGCTTGGCAAAGAGGTTCATTGCCAGTATGTGAGAAGAGGTCATTGGAGAGACATTATTGTTGAGTCGGCTTTGGTTGATCTTTATGCAAAATGTGGGTGCATAGATTTCGCAATTAGGGTTTTCGTGAACATGCCATTTAGGCGTTTGATAACATGGAACACGATGATCCACGGGTTTGATCAAAACGGGAGAAGCGAGGAAGCTATTCAGATGTTCAACGCGATGGTTGAGAATGGAATCAAGCCCGATCACTTTAGTTTCATCGGAGTCCTCTCTGCGTGTAGTCGCGCAGGTTTGGTTGATCAAGGGCAAAAGTACTTCAACTCAATGACCGAACAATATAGGGTTCGAGCTGGAATCGAGCATTACATTTGCATGGTTGATCTATTGGGTCGCGCAGGGTTGCTCGAAGAAGCTGAAAGCTTGATTGCAAATGCAGATGTTGGAGACGACTCGTCTCTCTGGGAAGCTCTTCTTGGCGCTTGCATGATATCTACTAACGTCTCCATGGCAGAGCGGGTAGCGAAGAAGATGATCGAGTTGAAACCCGAACACCATTTGAGTTATGTTCTGCTGGAAAATGTATATAGAGCTGTTGGGAGATGGGATGATGCTTTAAACATTAGGAAGTTAATGAAGAGAAGAGGGATTGAGAAAATTCCGGGCAAGAGTTGGATTTAAGTTCGTAAATACGAAAATTTGAGCTAACGATCTAATAGTTATTCTATTAAGTCTCTCTTAGAACTGCACAAAAGTATATATTTTCTTGTGAGAATTTACTAGGTTGTGAAAAGTTGAGCTCTTCTCTTTTTAAATTATGACCGAGAGTAGGTGTTTGTAGAAAGTTATTTTGTTGAATTTGATTCACTGCTTGTCTGTTAATTTGCATACATCTCAGGTTATATACAGCTAGAGTGTTTTCGGGCCAATTTTAGGTACATTTCTAAATTATATTCTCAGCGGACAATCTCAACCCTTAACGTCGGGTTTGAATCCAAGAAGATAAAAGACGAATTAACAATCAGCCCAACTCTTGATATCTATGAAACCTTGAAAAAATAAGTTTTATACTGTAAATAGGAAGGACAATTCAGATTCTAGATCGGAGCCAGATTTCTCTAAGTTCAGGTTGAAAATACCTAACCCAAACCTAATTTGTTTGGGTTGGGGGCTTCAGTTTTTACACAAATTATACAGATCCGTGCGGGCTTATTTGTCTAACCTGATCCAACAATCGTACAGAAATAACAATAGAAGTCAGATTTAAAGTGTACGAGTTCGGGTATGTCAATAGAACCAAGACCCTAATTCATGGGTACCAAAATAGATTCGTGGAGGATCATCCCATGTGCAATGTACCAAAATAGATTCGTGGAGGATCATCCCATGTGCAATGCAAGTTCATTTCCACTACTACAAGTAAGAAAATCAAGAATATATCAGCGTACAATGCAAGTTCTTTTCACTAGTATGGGAACAAAGGAAAAAAAAATATCAAGAATCCATGAGAAAGTGATTGAAGAAATCAATGGTCTGTGCAGATATAATGTAGAAGATCCATCTACTAGTATTCTCTATCCCACAAGATCCGAGCCGAGCCAAGACGAGACTCATATGGCTGACATCATGGTCCTCCTCGCAGCCTCTTGCTTCATCTGGGCAGCTTTGCCACTGCCTCGGAAGTACATGTAGACTTGCTGCAGAGCGGGAAAAGATAACGTGTTCAATAGGAACCGAAAAGAACGGAAAAGAATCAACAAAGATGTGATGATAAAAAAGGATTTCAGACCTGAATAACCCATACGCTGAGTACTGATTCAACACAGAAACACCCGAATCCGATGAAGTAGAAAATCTGCAAATAGAGGTTTTCAAGTGTTGTAGATATGTGGGTGTCAATGTAAAATCAACATGTAAATCTAACCGGTCATTCTTATAGAGGTAGAGCTAGCAATTTGGACCGCGAGCACCCGAAACCCAATCCTCATTTGAGCGGGTTAGGGTGCATAAAATAAATCCAATCAACTTTGGGTCGGTATGGGCGAATCCGCACATTTCGCACGTAAAACCCGGAGCTCTTTCGGACCGGGTTCGGATTAGACCTTTCCAACCCGAAACCTGAATTGACAGCTCTGTACAAAGATATAAAGTCACCAAGATAGTAATGAGCTTGTATTGGCCATACAAGTAGAGCTGGCAATTCAGTTTTTCGGACGGAGTTTAACGTGTAAAATTGTGTGAGTTTGCCCCCACCTCTACATATATGAGTTTTTCTTTAATGAAAAGGGAAAATTGTTTCTACGACTACTTATGTATCAGCGATAATGACAAGATGAACGTAATGAGATCGTAGTTGATACTTACCCCAACCAAAGCATTGCCACTGATTAGGTCTATCGCGGGCAAGATACCTCTGTTCACAAGACCAAACAATAAAACATCAGATGCATAGTATGATGTTGATACCTACATGGCCATACTAATATAGAATTTAATCGACATGATGGTAGGAGAATTAGATGTACTCCCTCCGTCCCAAAATAAGGGCCCTCTTTCATTTTTAGAAAATTAGTTATGCATGAAATATTACCAATACTATTACTATAATAAGTTGGTATCCATCGGTTTTGTTACAACACATGCCCTCGGGGATACAAGAGGAAATGTGCAACACTAACTAATTTCTCCTTATTTTTTATCAAAATAGAAAAGAGACTTATTTCGAGGCGGAGAGAGTATATGTTTTCCATAGGTAAAAAATCCATAAAAGCAGACTGCAGACATCATCAATCAAACTACATCAGCGCAATATGTTGGGAATTCTACTAAACTGAAACGCAGTCTCTTTTGTTAATAATATATTTTAAACATTTTGCTTTCAAACAGAATCTACAGAGCAACTTGACAACATAATCGTGAAAAATGAGGAAAGACAACTTACGCAAGAGATTTTCCCTTGAAAATAATCGGAGGAGCGACTGCAGCGAGGATGCAAAAGCCAATGTGGAGCTGCGGGGAGACAAGGATGGAACAAACATAAGGCATAATTGAAAAAAAAAAAAAAAACTCCTATGCAAAAGAAAGATTCATACATCACCAAGCTTACCATGTAAGTCAAGAAAAACCATCCAAATTTCAGGGCACTATCAGTCCTGTAAAAGTACACAATTCAATATCTGAAATCTAACACTAAAGAATCACAGCATTTAAGTATAAAATTATCGGATTAAGCCAAGAATGAAATCTAACACTAAAGAAGTACACTCTCTCATAGATAAGGCTTTCAAATGGACCAGAAGTATTTTGTATATTTGAGCCTTGCAATGACAAACGGATGTAGAATAATCATAAAAGAGTACCTCATAGCACGATAAAGGGGGCGATACCACAAGACGTAGGCTCCAGGAGCCCCAGATATGAAGTAGATGATGGCTAGAAACCAAATTGTTGGACCTACAGAAAAGACAAGTTTAGACGACACGATACAAAACACCAACAGTACTGAAAACAACAATAATGACAAACTTCAGAAACCCACCTTCCCCCCTAAGCCAAGCTGTGGTAACGGCCACAACATTCCATGTTAGACAGACTATCAGACCTGCAATCTCACACAAGTATAAGAACTTAAGTCACCACAGATCAATTCGACTAATTTGTATTGAAAAAAAACCTTCAGTGGAATCACTGTATTTGATAGATCCACCTCAACCCACCTAACAATATATTTATCAAGAAAATTACGCCTAGGGATACATCTTATAAATGGAAAATCTATTTAGTTCTCTACTCTAAAAATAAATAAGCCGGAACAACCAACACACACAAAAAGGGACTTAACATACCCAACCATGTTGTGAATGCAACATATTGTATACGTTGTAGATGGATTGGTATTTCGTTTGCAATGTCATGATGGATAAGAGGGCAAAATGATGGCCAGTTTTTCTCCTCCAATACAATTCCAGCTGCCAAAAAACGAGGAGTATAATAAGTAAGCTATAATACTCTTCAACATATTTTTCATCAGAATATAGAAATATACAAAAAAAAAAAAAATCATATACCCCGAGAGATTGCATCTTCCTTCCGTTTTAGCTCCTACATTGGCATCAGGAAAGTTGATAACAAATTACTAATAAGGAAAATCGATGCCAAAGAATAAGAAATTTCAATACTAAAGTAAGAAAAAAAAAACTAAATTGATTGAGTTACATCTTCATACCATTGCAAGAAAGTAAATGATGCAATAAATAAACACTGAAGACATTGGATTAAATTATTGACAAAATAGAGTCCTTCAGAAAAATAAGGAAACTTAAAAATTAAGGTATCTCCATGTATCCTCTTAATCCATACAATTAGCAAGTGTCATATTCTTTTTTTCCTTTCCCGACATCCAAAGCATTCACTTCCTTTACTACTGCAGAAATACATAGTATAATCCTAAAAACAATCCTTTAATAACCTCCCATATTAAACAAAGGCCAAAAAGCATTTCGTTCAAATTTGACAAGCGATTACCTGCTCCCTTCTTTTCAATTCAGCCTCTTTGGTTTGGAGTTCTTTCTCTTTAGCTCTTAAATCCTAAAAAGAAAACAAAAACAAATGTTAGATAAAACCAAATAGTTTGCTCAAACAGAACGTTACAGATGTTACAAATTCTGAAGCACCTTCGAATTATCAAGAGGGATATCAATTGTTGCACCACGGTCATAGGGCTCATGAGGAAGAGGTGTAATTGAAGTTGCAGCAGGAACACTTCCAGGATTCTAGAAAATTCAGCAATGATGTAATAAGACAACCCACAAGCATCTATATACAGTTATTATATGACAAACAAATCCTCCCACTACAGATGATAATATTTTTGCATGATCTGGAACAATTACATTTGAGAAGCATTTTTTGGGGAAAAAAACAATTAAAAAGAAAGAAAGAAATGCCCACAGACTGAATCAACAGATGAAGAAAAGAAGATAGATGTACTGAAAGCTACTTTAATTAGTCTGAAATATTCCATGAACCAGTCAACAAATTCAATAACCAAAAAGAAATTAAAAACTATCGGTCATGATTGTGTGTTATCTAATACAAGAAGCGCTTCATAAATTTAAGGAAAACTATTAATCATTTCTAAATAAATGAACTTTCAACTTTTAGAAGTGATGATGGACAGGAGAAAGAAAACACACAGTTGTATAAAAGGCGCCTCCACCAAAATTTGGTTGTCCCCCTTTCCCTCTAGCTTGATCCTGTCATTAGAAAACATACATATCAGACTACTTAAAGTAATATTATACCAATGAATCGCATGAGAATGACAACCTTTATTTCACAAAATCAAGTCGATCACCATATACACAAGTTGCTATAAACCATTAAGCTCTCTAACAATTCACATAATTACTCATCTTAAAGAGCATATGATTCTGTAGAAAAGTCTAAACAAAAAAAGTTAAACCATTGACAGAAAGAGATCGGTTTTGTGTTAGAGTTCAACATACAAGTTAGAGCAAAGCCTTATATCACATAGAGGAGCATTAGTGGATTAGAAAAGAAATCTAAAGACGAGCCTTACTAGACAAAGCATTACAAAGAGGCATGCTCACAATCTAAATAAAAGTTCTTCAATGTATTCATTAGCAGAACATATGGAACAATTTCCTTCTTGCTTGACATCAGACTATATCCACAATGAAGACAAGGATTATATACGAAGTCTTTCCCATGTCCACACTTCAGTTTTTAGCTTCTTCAAAATGACTATTGACACCATACAATCACCTTTCACGATGGTTCCAAATTCCAATTTTCACTCTTAAAACCGTGACGATGATGGATAAACCTTCAAATTCTATGAGAACTTTAATGGACAAAGGAGATTATCAAATTCTCAAGGAGATAACAAAACAAGGACTAAGAACAGTCCATAAAAACTGTAATTGACATCAAATGGTGACAGGATTCATAGTCCCACTCCAATGTTTCAATACTGATGTAGATCCCATTTCTGGAAGAATTTGAAACTATACTGAACACAATTTTAAATTCCAAAATCACAAATATGTGAAACCTAGCTTATTCATTCCAAAACAATCCATACTTTTCCAGTTACAAATAACATAGCCCTAGAGAGCTCAATATGTTCAATATAACTAGAGAACTCAAACATTACATTACAGAAACACCAAATCCAGATATGTTATCAGCTTCAACAACTGTAATGCACCAACACAACACATCACCAAGATCAGATCTACAAATTCATTAAAGCAAACATACAATCAAACCAGCAAAAACACATTACCAAAATCGCCATTGTCGCAGAGCAAAACAAACAGAATTCAACAATCAATCCACCAAAAACTCATCTCACGCACTAAAATCACATCACAAAACTCACAAATCAAACCAAAACCACATATTCCCGATACATTTTGCATATAGATAGCGAGTAATTACCGCGAAAGGATTGACCTCCTCTTCTTCAAAGGGATTGGAATCGTAGCGACTCATGGTAGCGAAACAACAGATCTCAAATCAGAGAGTAAAGGTAGCTCGCGAGATCTCAGGATCGAAGAGAAAGAGATAGGTGCGAGCGTTTTAGGGCTGTGTGAGAGTCAACAGTGAGGAAATGCGCGTTGAAAGAGTTGATTGTGAGAAAGAGAAGAGGAACTGCTTTTTTCGCGGAGGTGTTTGTTTCCTGAGAAAATAGGAAGGAAAATGTAAACAGAATCTGTTCGCGGGTGATAACTGCTGATAAGAGGATGGCCTTTTTATATACAAATGGCCAGAGGTGACGGTTCGAGTTTTGGTATTATTTAATTTTTTTACCTAAACTCGATCTGGAAGAAGTTGTAGATTATGTTTTACGGGTAGATGTTTGTTTTACCGACTTTAAAATTGATTGAATACATTTTATGCAATTGAATTCGAAAAGCTATGAATCGAGTTTTGGACGCTCTAGACTCTGGTTTAAATTGCCAACTCAATATATGATAGTGTAAAGTAGAGTTTTGAGATAGTATTTAGAGTTTTGGGCTAGAAAGACTTAACCTATATATTAATCTGAAGGATCCCGGGTTTCGAGTTTTGCACGTAAAAAAGTAGAGTTGATTTGGATGCCAATATGCGAGCATTCGAAATTCAATTCGACTACATATCAGTCTGATGTGATCAATTTTTGTTGTTCAAGTTTGATTCACTCTCTAATCTACGGGACAAATAAGATCATATTGGACAAAATGTGCATTTTACCCTCAAAATCAGAATTCAACTACAACAAATCTAAACTCCTCTATAAACAAATGAGTAACTCTCAATCCTAACTCAAACAAATCTGATTCGAATTTGATATGTCACATCTAAAAGAAATACAAAAATAATATATATTTGATTTCAATTCTTAACCCCCACAAAACACTTCCAATGACCAATGTTGATATTCTTACTTTTTTTTAACTGATATTCTTACATTTTTATATATATTATTTTCTAAATCCCTTAATGAGTAAGTAATAAATTGATGGTTGAATTTTTGACAAAACTAAATAAATAATTATGACACGTCATTGATGATGTGTCACTAATAACTAACATGGTAGCAAACATGGCAAAAATACTCAACTTTTATGACAAGACATGACTTGACCAAATTTTAATTGTCTTTTGTAAATAAATTCTGTTTAATTCTATTTTTTGTCAAATATGACACATTACATATTTTGTACCTTAACATAAAGTAGCCTTTATATTTGTGATGTTTACTCATCTGAAATCCACAAACATTTGAACAAAACTTGCATTTCCACGTGAATCAATGCAAAAACACAAGGCCAAGAGGTACACAAAAATTTTCATTATCAAGAATTTGTAACAAATGATGAATTCGAACCAATCGGGTTAGTAAATTTTCTGTAATACATAGAGGCATGATCTCAGAGTTGAAAAGCAATGGAGTTATCAACTATTGACCTAAAGAATCGAGGAAATGTCGGGGCATTTGCGACAGATGATCTTCTTGAATCAGATATATTCTGGTTTGCCAGGTCGGGAACTGAAACCGGATATTCGGGTTTTGAAATCTATATCAGCTCAAGTTTTTTATCTGTTGGTGGGAGGCTCTCTTCGAATCATGTCTTGGAGATCCTGTACGACTTCAGACATCAGTGGCCTGAATTCTGGCTCCGCCTGCAAAACAGATGTTACGGTGAGTTTCGTGATAGTATTGTCCAGATTCGATTAGATGTTTTCAGAGAAGCCATGAATGTGCAAACAAGAAATGGAACTAAGAGCTTCAGAACCAGGTTAATTCAAACCTTACCTGCCAGCAGTAACACGAGAAACAAGAGCTGGCAATTCGGGTTTCGGGTTCATGTCGGGTTTACTTTATAGTGTTCGGTTGTGGGTTTCAGACCAAAATTCGGGTTTGCCTAACCAGTCCCAAATATCACACTGTCTTAAGGAAACAAACATTAGAAAGACTCACCTGAACACAACGAGAAATAATGTCGGCAAAATGTGACAAGGATTTGGCAGGGTATTCTCCATTGAGAGAAGGATCGACCATCCTCGACAATGCATCAATGTCATGAAGTTGCGGAATTGCCCATCTTACCAGAAACTGCTCTCCCCGAGCCCGAGTCCTGTAAAAGAAATTTTACAAAAATGAGTGATTGTGAAGAGAGAGAGAGAGCACAAAGTCGCCAAACCTCTTTGTTTGTCCTAAATACCTGTCATGGGATTTCCGGCCAGTTAAAAGCTCTAACATGACGACGCCAAAGCTATAGACATCACTCTGGGAAGTATAAATACCCGACTCAAATTCAGGAGCTCCGTAACCATATGCTGATAAAAGTTGTCCTGACAGCTGAAAGTAAACACAATTATTTCAGATTTAAATACTAATAGTTATATTTGCGGTCATCTCCATGACAAACAGTTTGATACCATCACTAACTGTACGTCCATGACAATTCTCAATACTACTGTGGATAGAGTTAGTTCAATATCAGAATCAGAACCGAGCAAACTTGAAAATGTTTGGATCACAACTTACCTGACTGACGGATCCAGATGAAATTAGAGGAGCCAAACCACAGTCAGAGACATGCACAGCAAGATCGTCATCAAGAAGAACATTGGTAGCCTTGAAATTCCGGTGTACAACAGGTGGCTGACAGACCTCGTGCAAATACCTTTATCACACATAGGAAAGCAACAAAATCAGTACTCGATAAGGTGTATGCTTCCACTGTTCCACACAAATATTCATGCAAAGTTAAGACTAATATCTTACTCCTTTATCATCCATTTCAACACTACCCCTCTTGGGCGAGCCTCACATTTTTCTTTTATCAGTGGGCTCGACCCGTGGGGAGGCAACATAAACAGGCTACCTTTGCGCCAAAGTGAGGATCAAAACCCACTATGATAGCGTGTTAAATTTCAATATTGGACAACATAGAATAGCTTGAGCTTCCACTACTGAAAGATCAACCTTGTTAGTAAGACTTCACTTGCACCCTAATATAGCTCATTTACTTTCTATGTTTTCAATGTGGACTTTATCACCCACTTCAAAACCTATCACCTCTAGTTTGATGACAGGTCACGGAATCCTACTTCTACGGGTACAACCTATTAGTGCCAAGCATATTGAAATACCTTTCTACCACCTTTGGCGCACATTTGCATAGCAATAAGCATTTGGTTTATAATTCTAAAATTCTAATAATCTCCTAGCCAGTACCATGTCAGAACTCATGTATAAGAAGGCACGAGATCGTGAGTAAGCTGAGATAGAAGTATCTGTCTCAATGGCTATTTTACTTACTCTAAGGCTCTTGCAGCTCCAAGTGCCATCCGTATGCGAGCATTCCATGAGAGTTGCCTTTTCAGTTCATCATCAGAATGCAGCGCATCCTGTAGTGTTCCGTTGCTACAATACTCGTAGATCAGAAGTCTTTGACCATGCTCCGCACAGTAACCTGTTAGCTCAACAACATTCGCATGCCGGATTCTATCAATACTGTTCACTAGTTCAATGAACTCGTCGTCCTTCTGATGGCTCGCAGCCCTCCTATCTAGTTTCTTGACTGCCAGTAGCTACAGAAAGCATCCAAACAAGACAAAATGTCAAAATCTAATGCTGTGAATATACAGTTAACAAACATTGCAGAGAGACGGAGATTGAAAAAGATCATTTTTGTATTCAAGTAGAGCAAGTGACTAGACTAGCGGTTTTCAACTGGTCAAGGCAAGACCAGACCGGGATTGGACTGGTTGGACCAAATGTAATTTTTTGTTTAAAACATGGTTTTATTTATAAATTTTGAAGATGAGCCAGTGGAAAACCACAAAATTTGTAATAAATTTGTCCATGTCATAATTGTCATGAGAAAAACTCAATTCAATAAACAAATAGCAACAAAAGCTTACCTTTCCATCAGGAAGTTGCGCTCTATAAACACTTCCCAGCATGCCGCTCCCTATAAGATTATCTTGAGAAAAACTATTTGTATATTGCTGGAGGGCCGCGATGGTGAACGACTTAGCAGAGGTGGAGGGAAGCGGAGGTTTGGTAGAGGGCTTAGGAGTAGTCACTTCAGCGGGCACATTTGGCCTGACAATAACCTTTTCAACAGGAGGAGGAGGAGGTGGGGGAGGAGGAGGTGGTGGTGGCGGCGGAGGCATCAACATCATATCAAATCCACTCATGTCTATGTCAAAG
>JAYMSZ010001121.1:0-15464 GCA_036897665.1 Pelargonium citronellum | reverse complement strand
ATACACTATAATAATGTAGACCAGAGCATATTAAATTGAACAGTGGGCATACTGACCGGTAATGCTCAATATTTCAAATTAAGATAAAAAAAAATATTCACTAAACCGATTGAAATCGATCATAATATGTGTAAACCGATTTAGTCGGTTAAACAACTAAAAAAATGCGATAACCTATATATTCTAGAGAAATACAATCAAATTTATTTTTCATAATAATGATTAGTTAACATTAACAAAATTATTTAATGCAAAAACCCGAGCGAAAATGGATACCAAAACTAGTTTTTAATAAATTAGCAAGGCATGAATTATATTAATATCGTGTATGAATTAATTAAAATTATGGAAAAATATTTTGTGAGAGACCTATATTTAAGGGAATAAATAATTTGATTGTAGAAAATTTTTGACAATACAAACAGAAAAATGAAAAGGAAATAACGTGAAGGGAAAGAAAAATAAAAATTAGTGGTACATTAATGGAGTATTAACGTAAATTCCTTTACTCGGATAGGATATGCGGCGACCCGAAACGGACTTTGTAGCGATTGTTGAATATCCTTCTCTCTCGCCAACACCAGAATCTTCGCCTTTCAATTTCGCTTTCGCTATATACCAAAACCGCTCTCTCTCTCTCTCTCTCTCTCTTCTTCTCTTACACTGTACAATCTCTCGTCCTCTATATATATATACAGATCTCACACACTCTCTCTCTTTCTCCCAATTTTCTATGATTCTTTTTGGTTAAATAAACTTGGTAATCTATTTTAAGATTAGAGGACAAAAGGATCTGAATTTGTTGTTTGTTTGGGAGAAATGGATTCGCTTCCACCTGAACTGAGCTTGAATATTAGACCCACTTTTGTTCCTAAAACGATCAATGCTTTTCTCAAGGAGCTGTCGATGATCGGAAACGGCTCCGACAAGGTCACGAAGCTCGATGATTTCGTCAGGAGATTGGAAGAGGAGATGAGGAAAATCGACGCGTTCAAGCGCGAGCTTCCTCTGTGCATGCATCTGTTACACGATGGTTGGTTTCGATTTTGTTTAATCATCAGTTTTCCAATAAGTTTATGAGAGAACTATTTTTTTCTGGATATGGGTTTTCTGGTTTTGATTGTCTTGTTTAATGGGTGTTCATTGAATTCGATTTTTGGAACTGGGTTTTTTTGTTTTCCAAGGATTTTGATATTCAATATTCTGGAGATGTTTTGGTTGCCCACTGTTATTTTAACTAACTTGTTTTGTACTGTTCTGTTGTTGTTATGGTTGTTGTAGCAATTTTAGCCTTGAAGTGTGAGTCATTGCAGTTCAAGGTACCAAAGGCTGAACCAGAATCACTACCAGTTCTAGAAGAATTCATTCCAATGAAGAAGCAGAGTGAAAATGAAGGAATTAGCAAAGAAAAAGAATGGAAAGATAAGAAGCACTGGATGAGCACTTTTCAGTTGTACGATTATCGATTCATTGATCTTCCTAAGTCCAATGGAAATAAGGTGGGCAAGACATTGTATATAACATGGATACAGCTTGATGTTCTAGGGTTGAAAGTTGAAACCATTGTGTTTCTAAGAAAATTAAGTGATTGATTGAAATGCTTTTGTGTTATTGTGGCAGGGGGATGAGGAAGAGATTAACATTACAGCTGAAGTGGATGCATTTTCGATTAAGAAGCGTAACGTGGGGACTAGAGGAGGAAGGGCTTTTTGGCCCTCCTCTCCTTTCCCGATGGTGACAAAGGAAGAAAGGGAGGTGTTACCAGTTCCTGGCCTTTCTCTACTCACACCCAAAAAGAATTTGAGAGAGGAATCAGGTTCTAGTGGATTCAAAACTAGTTGTAGCAGAGCAGTTTTCTGCCCTGCTACTGATGTTCAATCCAGCTCACATGCCGGGCCACTGCAGTCGCCAACTGCCAGGAAACAAAGGAGGTCCTGGTCACCAGAGTTGCACCGGCGTTTTGTGAATGCCTTGCAACAGCTTGGTGGTTCGCAAGGTAAGAAGATCATATTGTAATTTGCTTTTACAATTTTGGAGCTTATATTAGTTTTTATACTTTGAGTGAAGAATCTAGCTCTGCTGCGCTCTAGACATTTGAATGGATTCTTGTGTTTATTTCTTTTTTCATAGATAACATTCATAGTGTGGAATTTGGTCATAGAATGTTTGGATGTGCACAGATGGAAATTATTAGAACCAATACCCTATTTCTTTTTTCAAGATAGAAATTATATATAAGAAGTCTGAAATTTGTATTTATTTTCTGTTTATCCTTGGCAATGGAACTTTATATACGAGGAGATTCATTAGATACATAGTGATAAGAAATTTGATCTTGTATGACATTAAACAGCCATCTGGAAGCTTAAAACTAACTGTACTTTCTGTGCTGATAGATGAGAGATTGAGAGGTCTTTTTGAGTAACTTGCAGATTTTCCTTTGCGTTATCTTATTTTTGGTCTTTGTATCTTTTGCAGTAGCCACACCCAAGCAGATTAGAGAACTTATGCAAGTTGATGGTCTCACAAATGATGAGGTGAAGAGTCATTTGCAGGTGGGTTCTTGATTTCATTTTCCATTTTTTATTTTGTTCCTGTGGGAAATGAAGGAGGCCAGAATGCTGTGTTTCTGGAAAGAAGTCATATTATGCATTCTTTTGTGTTTCTTTGTTTGGTTTTTGCAAGAGATTGAATGCATTTTAGAGTAATGTGTGTCTTTAGAATTTGAATATTGACAATAATGCTGATTGGATATACCTTATCATCTGCAGAAATACAGACTTCATACTCGTAGAGCTTCACGAGCTACGGGAGCTACCCCTTCAAACCAATCTGTTGTTGTTTTGGGGGGTTTGTGGATGCCCCAAGATCAATCCGGGGAATCTTCAAAGGCAAACACTTCTCAGTCTGATTCTCCCCAAGGTCCCTTCCAATTAGGCACACCTGCAGGCTCCGCAACTGGCAGTGACAGCATGGATGATGATGAAGAAGATGAGAAATCTGAGAGCTATAGCTGGAAAAGTCACATTCACAGACCCATGAAAAGTGATGTATAGTGTATCCACATTCCACCATGAGTTTTGCAGATTTTTAGTATACTTGGGAGGAGTTTGAGTATGAAAATAATACATTATACATACTGAGAGAGATGTAAGAGGCTTTGAAATTTTGCAGGATTAGGTTTCCCTTCTGACTTGAACTTGAGTTTTTGTTCTCTCGGGATTGATATGAGATTTTGAATTAAACATCATAGCATCAAAGAAACAATGCTGTTTTACCCGGATTATGAAGGTTACACTTACTTTCCACCATTAATTACTTTGTTATGTGTAATGTCATCTTTGAAGTTGATTAACTACAAGAGGAAATGCTTCTACATACTCAGGTCTATTGAAACCACTGGTTTGAACTATGTTATATACTTAGATTTTGTGAAACCTGTGAGAGCTTCCTATCTCAAAAGTGTATATTGAAGTTTCATGGAGCTCTGTTGAGAAAAAGCAATAAATTGATTGGAAGAACATTAGAAAATGAAGTCCTGTTATAGTGTAAGGATTGTATATGCCTACTATAGTGTAAGGATTGGTCACCCATATCTCTCCCACTCAAAGAACACAGTCAGTCATATTTTCCGGCTGCGAACACAAACAAAAATCAAAGTTTCATGTTATGTATACAACACTAAAATCTTGTTGATTGGGTGATCAAATTCATGTTCATATCATCAAACCCAATGTTGTGAAGATTGTTCAGTACTTGTTCCTTAACACTAATTGTTATTTTGAGGAGTTGTCACATCATATTGAAAGTTACTTTAAAAATGTTGCATGTTTAGTGAAAATGACCAACTTTCAGTTAGAGCTTTTGTGCCGCTTAAGGAAGTGGAGCAAACTACCTCCGATAACTAGGAAGGAGAGAGAGTAGTATAGCACTGTGAATTTCCCATATTGCCCTATACCATCAACCGTTAAAGGCTAAAAGTAAATGTGATGATGTATATGTTTTTGATATTGCGTCGTCGTGTCTCTAAATAGTCGCAATAAATCCTTTAAACTCAAAACATTAACGAGTGTATATGAGTTATAGCATATATATGAGTTTGCTACCAACCTCACATACTAAGATAAGTGTTGTTGCTCATAATCTAGTTGAAAGAAACATAAATATTTTATATTCTTTTTATGAATTTTACTTTGATATAACCAATTGCAACAACTATTAAAATGAAAATTAAAAATAATCACCTACGTAATATGATGATAAATATTACTCCCTCCGTCCCAAAATGAGTGTCTTGTTTGTCTAAATTTTTTGTCCCAAAATGAGTGTCTTGTTTCTATTTTTAATTTATTATATGATTGTTTTTCCCATATTACACTTATCACTAAATGTTTCAAATGAACTGCACATGGACTGTAGATGGGAAAGTGAGGGTAATATTAGATACACATTAAATTCATGTCAATCTTTAATTTTTACAAAAAATGAAAACAGAACACTCATTTTGGGACGGAGGGAGTAATAAATATTGAATGATTGTTTGATAAAAGTGATATGGTTTTTTTCATATCGACAATGTAACAAGATGAAATGTGATAAGAATACGAAGACCTAAATGTGTTACTAGTATGTAAATCAATACTAGCAAACCATTAAACATGTGTAAAAATATTAACATTCTAGTTAGCACTTGTGCAGTTAACATACCCATTAATTGTTTTTAAACATCATCCTCTCTATAAATATTAACTGCAAAATGACCAAATAACTCTTTTGTGAAGGGAAAAAAAAAAAAAAAAAGCAGTCAAACGTACCCACAATACAAGCAACGGTCATTTGAGTAGATGATGTGGCTCTTTCTCTCATATTTTGGCGCCAAACGTGGATTCATTATAACGAATCAGTTACTAAACTTCAGGGGAGCGAGAGAGAGAAAATAGAGCTCCCAAAAAACAAAAAACAAAACACAAATCGTGAGGAGAGACAAATTAAGAGATTGATTTTTAGATATTGGAGTAAAGAAGAGAAAAAGAAAAAAATAAAGAAGCATAATGGCTCAGGCTCAAGCTGAGGAGGTCAAGATTCAAGAAATTCCAGAGATGGAGATGGAGATGAAGCCCAGTAGTAGTAGCAGCAGCAGCAGCAGTAGTTTCAAATTCAATGCCCAAGCCCCTGAATTTGTCCCAAGATCGCATTCCCAGCAGGTCCCCATCTCGGGTTATATCTATCCTTGCTTCCAGTTTCTCGGCGGCGCTGCTTCCTCGGATTGGTTTTATGTTGGGGAACAAGATTCTGCAACCTATTTTATCCCCAATTCTAATGTGGCCGTCCCCGACTCTTCCAGGAATAATGTCCTCACTGATGATCTTCGCCAAAAGATCGTCAAGCAGGTACTTTATGCATTTGTTTCCTCATTTTGTTTACGTTATGAGAATATGATTTGTAGCATTGATTGGATTTGGAATCTCTATGAGTTGTTTTTCTTTTATTTGGTTGTTTTTGGGTACAAAGACTTGAGATTAAGGGATTTGGGTGGTTTTAAGTGTTATGGACAAGTTATTTTGAGTCAATTTGAAATGATTGAGAAAGAAAGAGGCAAATATTCCAAATGTATGTTTCTTGATGTCTCATTTTGGTAATTGCCCAATTACTCGGTTTTATTGCACATTCTGTTAATTGATTCAAATGGTGGTTTATGTTGATATGTGTTATTAATAGGTGGAATATCAGTTCAGTGACCTGAGTTTGGTTGCAAATGAGTCTTTGGTGAAACAGATAAACAAGGATCCAGAAGGTTACGGTAAGCAATATGCAAGAATGATATATGTATCGAGATATATAAATGGATCAACCTTATGCTTCAAATGATTAAAATGAATTTGTTTGAATGACAATATTGTGGAACAGTTCCAATAGCAGTAATTGCATCCACAAAGAAGATCAAGTCCCTTGTCACTAATAATCATTTGATCACCCAAGCACTCAAGTTCTCTTCAAAGCTTGTAAGTCTTGTTTAAGCCCCCTACTAATAGAAATACATATAGTGATTGATGTTCATATTGTTCTTATATATGTCCCATGATATATATGCTGTGAAGGTCGTAAGTAGCGATGGCAAGAAGGTCAAACGTAAGTATTCTTTCACAGAGAAGGACAAAGAGGACTTGCAGGTATGACATGAATTGCAAGTGTTCATTATTTTTTCATGTGGATGCTATGCCAATGGAGTATTCTTTCATTTTCCTTGCAGTCTCGAACTGTTGTCGCAGAGAATTTGCCTGAAGATCATTCTCATCAAAACCTCGAGAAGTTTTTTTCTGTTGTTGGGAGGTTGGAATGAATACTTTGTTATTGTAGCTACAAAATACTGCTTTTGCCTGGACATATATGAACTGATCTTGTTGCTATGTTATATATGGACAGTGTGAAATCAATCCGAATATGCCATCCTCAGGAATCCAATTCTTCTCGATCTAAAAGTGATTATGTAATCAGTAATAAGGTAGGAGGAATCTTTTACTAGTAAAATCAATTTGCTGTTTCTAATGCTTAACTCATACTAAATTTCTCTTATTTCTTTGCTCGTAAAGCTCCATGCTCTTGTGGAGTATGAGTCCACAGAGGTTGCTGAGAAAGCGGTATGTGAATGAGTACCCTTTTCAGTTTCTTGATTTCTTAATCTACATGTTGCATCTGCGCGTGTTGAGATCTTAATTTTACTAGGTTGAGAAACTAAACGACGAAAGAAACTGGAGAAAAGGGCTTCGTGTAAGGCTGCTGCTTAGACGCTCGGTATGCATGTTACATTTGCATTTTGGAGTCTTTAAATATGATTGATGAGCTCAACATATATGTTAACTGCTTCCAATGTAAAAACATACATATATGCAGCCAAAATCTGTTCTGAAGAGCAGAAAGTCGGACTTTGATGGACTTTTAGACGATGATGATTACCCTGAATCCGGAGAAGACTATGCTCAGCCAAATAGCGCGCCATCAGTGTCGGAGAACAATGTAGGTTTCAATGAATTCTCTTAAATACAAACTTAGTTTAATTTATGCATTTATGTTGAGGCACATAAGTATGTTTATTGTTAGGGGGAAGAAAACTCATTGGGACCGAAGAAGGGATGGGGGAGAGGGCGCGGGAAGAGCAGAGGACGCAGCCAAAGCCACGGGGGGCGTGGACTATTGCTTGCTCCGTCTCCACAATCACCCTCGTGTGGAATGCAATGTGAGGCTTCTCATGTGAAACTAAACACAAAGGGTCCGAGAATGCCAGATGGAACAAGGGGTTTCACCATGGGACGAGGAAAGCCTTTGAGCATTAGCACTAGAGCCGTGGAGGATGATCCATGATCCATGTGCTGCACTTTCTTTTTCTTACTTCAATTAATTTGTTGTGTTTGATCAGTAATTTGTAGCCAGTTATATGATGCTTTTGGAGTTTGTTTACTTAGTACATGAGTTTATTGTACTAGTTGCTACTTAGTAGTTGTTAGCATGCCATTCTGCAATTGTATGATGTTTTGGGTTTGGATTTGGAAACTTAAAGCTGTTTTTGTTATGGTTTAGTTTGTTCCAATTAATGATATTTTGTTGCTACATTAATTTGTTACCTCAGATATATATGTTTTCTTGGTTCCTTTGTTCTTGTTGTTAGTCTGTGTTTCTGATAGAATGATGATAGTTTATGTCTGAGATTTCAGAATGAGGCCTCAGATTCAAATCTTTTCACGACCCAAAATGCTTTCAAAACTCATCACTGAAACAATTTAATTACTGTAAACTCCAATCTCTAGACATACATCCTTTTGGTGACCTTGTGTTTGTTTGATTTATCTTTTATGTTCTTAACTAATGAAGTTCTAATCTTATGAAGAAAAAATAAATAGTTGTCAAGACCAATACCTAATTTAAATTAAGGTGATGGTGAATTAATTTCTGATGGACTAACCACCGCCCACTTGACCAAGTGGTAGCAAGGCTTGGGTGCAAGCTTGAGGACTCGGGTTCGAGACTCATCATGGGCGTGGTATGGGGTAGGATTATAGTATAGGTAGGTGTGTGTTAGGGTGGGATAATATTATATGATGTTCTTATCATGTACTCTTTGTACTACTTCAAAAAAAAAATATGTATATATATATAAATAATTTGTAACTTAAAAGTTACTTATGTTCTTCTCATTGAAAAATTGACATACGCAGTACTTAAATTTGAGTCTTGTAAAATAATGTCGTAACTCGTATGTATATTTGGTACATATCTTTTACAAGCACGTTAGTTTTTGGACAATTATTAACATAAAAATAAACATTAAACAGATCACAAACTAATTTGTAAATAAACAATATTGTTCTTGAAAATGTCATTATTCGGTGTAAAAATAATTTATAAATAAATTGTTCAAAAATTTCAAACCATTATCAATATACTATAAGTCACAAATATTTA
Source organism: Pelargonium citronellum (assembly GCA_036897665.1). Lineage (NCBI taxonomy): Eukaryota > Viridiplantae > Streptophyta > Magnoliopsida > Geraniales > Geraniaceae > Pelargonium > Pelargonium citronellum. Next base: position 7,007 of record JAYMSZ010001121.1, on the reverse strand, counting down.
TCATTGTAAAATATAACTATTATTTTTTAGTATTTGACCCTCAACCTCTTTGCGTCGGATGGGGGTGGAGTTTGGGTTATAATGAAAGAGCTACCCCTCTATTATGTAGCTCAATTTTTTAATAAAAAAATGGCAAACGTGATACTAATTATATTTAAATAGAAAATGAACAAAGAAATGGTTTAATTGGATCACGTTAATTTTTGTCAAAGTACTCTAAAATAAAAATAAAAGAAAACTGAGGGCATATTAGTCTTTGCAATTCTGTTATTCTGTAGCATCTATATAAGGCTGCAACTACAAAAGCTAGGGTATAAAAACCCCCAAATCTCTTCGCTCTCAAAAATTTCTGATTCTTAGCTAGCGGAACAAAACCTTCTCTCCTCCAACAGTACCATCTTCTCTAACAAATCTGTAACTTTCAAGCTTCAAATCTTCTACAGGTTTTGTTAATTTTCATTTTAAATACTTGCAATCTCTCCAAAAATCTTCAATTCCGAGTTGTTTGCTTCTAAATTGTTGATTTTCTTTTATGTTATTGATTGAAAATTCGTGAGTTTTGAATCGCATGGTGACGTGCTGTTTGCATGCATCCACAGATCGTACGGGATGGCCACCTTCGAGCTGTACAGAAGGTCAACGATTGGTATGTGCCTGACGGAGACGCTGGACGAGATGGTTTCGAGCGGTACTCTCAGTCCAGAGCTTGCCATTCAAGTTCTTGTTCAGTTCGACAAGGTACGGCTGGGACTATGTTTCTGCACTTGATGTTGCTCTGTGTATCTGTTCTGGAGTTTGAATTGGCATGTTTTGATTGTATGGGCTATTTGTGTGTAGTCCATGACTGAAGCTCTGGAGAGCCAAGTGAAGAGCAAGGTCTCCATCAAGGTAAGGATCTTTGATTGGGTTCTACATTTTTGGTAATTGACAATTGGGTTCTCTTCCTATGTTATGGACTATGGAGTTTAGAGGGTATGGTTCTTTGTTCATGCAAGTGAATTAAAACCAAATGGAATGCAATAAAATAATTACATGTTCTCACAAAGATGCACTCTAACAGCAGGTCTGTAATGGGGGAAAGCTCCAGGATTTCTTAATTCTAGATGTTTGGCTTGGGCCACTACTATTTGACTGAAAACAAACCCCAAACTTTAACCCCTTGAACTTACTAAAGATAGTTATATGTGAAATTGGGAAAACTCGTATTTAAGATGATTGAGTCGGACAGATTTGGGCCATTTTGGAATGAGACTTTTTGCCATTGACTGGTTCCGTTATATATGTACTCTTGTGGTTTATATTAGACTGCTGTCATGGCAGCTCAGGTGGGGGATCTGGATTATAATCAAGACTGTTCTGATTTCTTCATTTTTTTTTTCTCTTTTCATTCTTTATTGTGTTTACCAAATATGGTTCTTCTTGTTGTTTTCATATATTTCATTAGTTTGCATAATTGTTTTAGGTTGGTTAGCATCTATGCAGACTTAACCCTATGAAAAAAGTTGCATAATTGTCAAAATTAAAAGCAAAGAATAGCAAATGTCATCTGTTGAAAATATCATGGACAGGAGCTGAATCCATATAATTATATTTGATGAAGGGATGGCATTTTTAGGATATCAAGTGCTCGCAAGGAGTTTGAGTTGTTATTGAGATTCATATGGCTTTTAGCTATAAAAAATTGGGTCTTTGATATATCCATGCCTCATTTGCTTGTGTTCTGTTTGGTATGCAGAATGTATCACTGTACTAAGCAAAAAATTAGTTGTAAATGACTAGATGTGTTTATTGATTAATTACATAGTTTCGAGAAGAACTAGTATGCCTATTATAAGTGAAGAATAGTAACCCACCCCAGGTGGCCCAGTTGCAAGGGGAAATTTATGACTCTGTTAGGTGCTCAAGGTGTTGGTTCAATCCCTTTGGAATTAGACCGGTTATTTTACTGGGGGTCATGGTGGTAGGTTATTGTGGCAAACACCTCGGTTAGGCCTGCAAGGTCCTTAGTCTAACAATATGATTTTATTCTTGGTTTAGCTTGGAAAAAAAATAGACAACATGGTGCCTCACTTTATATGCATGTCATGCATCTGCTACTAACGCGAGATATATTGATTTGAATAATTGTATGTTTTTCAAATCCATTTGATCTGTAAATCACTCCTGTATTGTGTTGCTGCCGCTCTAATTCAATGATACAGTGTTGTTCTGTAGATGCTTCCATTGTAATGTTAGTCTAGGCAAACACATTCGTCTTTATTCTCTGATAGAGATGTCTTTTGGGGAGCATTTACATGGAAATTTGATTCATGGTGGTAAGTGGTAACTACAAATAATTGCTCATCATGTTCTTCCTCTCGATTTATTAGTTGCCAATTATTTCTGCGGCTAAACAGAGAAGTATGAGGGCCTTATCTGATCTCAGATTCCCTATGCTAAACTCAATTAGTGTCATTATAGAGTTCTTAAGCTGTTGAAACTTATCTGAATTTTTTCCTTATTTTTCTAGGCTCTTTTCTTATCATTCTTACATGAAGACTTGGCTATTTTTGTCTTTCTTTTCCCCCTTGTTTTTACAGGGACATCTGCACACCTACAGATTCTGCGACAATGTTTGGACTTTCATCTTACAGGATGCTTTGTTCAAGAATGAGGAAAGCCAAGAGAATGTCGGTCAGGTCAAAATAGTTGCATGTGACTCAAAGCTACTCTCACAATGAGATGTTAATTAGACTGACAGTGTGTTGAATAAGGAGCATTCTATTTTACTCTCCTGTTACTGCTAGTAGGATGTGAAGGTGACACAGAAGGTAGTGGGAGTCTAGTGTAGTGGCTTGCAGAAGCAAACTTTTGTTGAGGATTGGCTTTGAACTGTAAAACAGGATGTAAAACCTTGACAACTATATATTATTCATGTCATTGTCAGATGATAATTCTCATTGGCTGTTTCTTAATGCTTCTCAAATTTCCAAAGTTCATAACAATTCATGTTTAAGTCTAGCAACATTCAGTCATTCATGTAAGTAAATAACTATGATGATTACAGCATGAATATACTATGGTAAATGATATGTTTTGTTATATACAGAAATTATGTAATGAATAATTAATTAAATATTGTGAATAGCTCAACCAACTGGCCTATTAGCTCAGCTGGTTAGAGCGTCGTGCTAATAACGCGAAGGTCGCAGGTTCGAGACCTGCATGGGCCAATATTTTTTGGGCTAGGCTTTTTTACTTCTCTCTTTATCTGTTCTGTATTGGGCTTGGGCCTGGATCAGTGCCCTCTGTCTACCTCCCAAACTAAAACTAAGTTTTTTTCTTTTCAAAATAAAAACTAAGCTTTTTTGTTTTGAAATGATTTATTCGTACCGGTGTCATCAAATTAAGTTGACATGTTAATTTTGTTTCACATATTTTCTTTTGATAATGTTGAGACAATTGATGTTTAAAATTGGCCCACATTAATTTGGTCTCGTTCAGTTTCTAAATTTTGTATTCGTAGATTTATTCAACCTACATAAGTTTTGCACGGCCATCACATCTACCAAAATTTGGTAGAAAAAAAATAGTCACATTAACCTAATTTTACAACACCATTTTTTTTTTTATGGGAACTGAGAATATTATTTAAAGAGAATCATGCTCCAAAGGAGCTACAATAAAGTTCGGGCCAAATAAACCAATCCAATTATCCAAACCAACAACCGACTCAGACGACCTAGCCAAAGCATGAGCCACCAAATTAGCCGATCTATAAACAAAAGCAAACCTGATAAAATCAAAACTCTCCACTAAGTCCTTCACTTCATTGATAATCAAACCAAAGGCACTGTTGTCCTCCCCTTCGGATTGGATTGCTCTCACCACCGTCAAAGAATCAGTTTCCACTTCTATCTCCCGCCATCCTCTATCAAACACCCACCTCACTGCCTCCCTGACCGCCATAGCTTCTACCACTTCCACCGACGATACCCCACTCCATCTTCTTCGACCACCACCTCGGACTCTCCCATTCCAATCCCTCACAATCCAGCCAGCTCCCACCATACCTGCCTGCGAGAAGATTGCTCCATCACAGTTCAACTTCAGCCTGCCCCTCGGTGGTCTACCCCACCGGCGAGCTCCAGGACTCTCTACTCCCAGCTGTTCTATCTCCTCCCCAGCCGACGACGTCGCCCGACCCTCAACAACCTCCGCCCCTCCTACTCCCTGCTTCATTACCGCCTCCTTCCATCCCAACCACATCGCCATAACCATAGCCCTCACGGCCTCCACCCCCTTCCACTCACAGCCCGCAGAGAAGCACAATTGAACTCCCACACCACCGCCGAGATCGACGATGCTCTCATTCAGGTCTGGGCTCTTCTTCTCCAGTCTGGACAGCAGCAACCATGGTAGCCGACTATCTCTGACAACGTTAGTTCCTCCATCTCTTATGCGACCGACCTCCATTTCTCTGTTTTGTTCACGGATGGTGTTCGCCTCCAACCAGCTTCGTCTTACATGGTGTTCGTCTCCGACCACGGTTCACGGTCATCAATCTGCTCTGTCTCACAACCATGGATTTAGCCATCATCGAGCCTCCCCTTCGTTTTCGTCTCTACCTAGTTGGTCGATCTGCACCGCCACCGCTTCCTCTCCGAATCAACTTGTCTCTCTCACTCCGGTGAGCTCTGCTCCGATGAAAACCACGGTTGGCGAAGGAGATCATAGTTAGCAAAGCTTGCAGATCTTCGGTGGCATGCTCGATGAAGACAGTGCTCAGCGACAACCAGATCTGTGCTCCGATGAAGACCACCGTTCACTGCCAAATCTATGCGTAGTGATAGTTTTTGGTTTTGATTTGATTTTGTGTTGATATTTGTTTGATTTGGGAGTTTTGTTCAAATTCGTAAAATTCGGCAACAAAATGCAGATTCCTACGACCGAAAAATTCATATGATCGCCGGAATCTTTAATCAATTCAAGAAGAAGAATGGTACATCACAGATTTTGTCATTAAATAAAATTACACAACATGTGCATGGCACATCACAGATTCTGTTACAAATTTCATCCAATTTAACTGCAAAAATCACCATTGAAAAGTTTAGGTGGTTATTTGCAAAAAAGATGATAGTTTAGGTGGATTATTTGCTTCAAATGGTAACCCCATAGGGGTTATCTATAAGTTTCCCTTAAATTTTACTCGAACCGCTGGATTCTTGTTTTTTTATAAGGTTCACTACTTCATTAACCACTTATCTCAAACCAGTTAATTATTGACTTAGTGTCACAGACCATATATAAGAATCGACATATTGCGGTGCCCCAAACTCCCTCATTCGGAGAGAGTGGTCAGCCTTTTTTTTTGGACTTCAAGCAATATAAAGCACATAATTTGGAAAAAGGTTATACATGCACCATTCAAGCTTACTAATCAACATTTGTTTTGCACAAGTATAAGAGAATGTCGTATGGCGAAGACCACTCATAAGGTGCCTGAGGGAGACCCATTATTTCAACACAAAACATTCTGCCCCACCCAATCCGCAGACGCCCTCATCGCGGACTTGTGCTGACGTTGATTCTTTGCACCATACGACCTTGTGCGAAAACACTACCAAATCCTTCGCAGATCCTCTTGAGCTGGTAGCAAATTTACTGCATTCCAACCAGACCTTATCCCCTCAAGGTGCACAGTATGCACATGGCTGTTATCCTTCCTCTTGGACAGTCCTTTAAGGCACATAACACCAAAACAACTCGGCACTCACACAATGTAGCATATACCATTTAACTCTCGACACTTATCTTCACCGAAATCCCACGTCCTTTGTTTCATCCACACTTGACCACATTTTCTTCCCAAATATCACTCATGAGATGTATGTCACCACGAACCATCAACATTGTCCACTTGTGCACGATGATTCGCTACATGTCATGAATATGCTCTGATACCATTTGTCACATGCCAAAAGAATCGGCCCCGTGTGGCACCCCAAACTCCCTATCTGGAGATATAGATCAGTGTTTTGCATGTGTGTCAAGCAATATGAGGCACATATAATCTGGAAAAGGATGTTATACCTGCATCATTCAAGCACACTAATCAGCATCTGATTCGCAAGTATGGAAGCATGCCGTATGAAATGACCACCCATAAGGCACTTGAGGAAGACCCGTTCTTTCGTGACATGACATTAGACTCATCTCTCTAATTACTATATGATTCATATTTTAATTGTCTAATATTACTCTTTTTTTATGTTGACAATAGTACTCTTATGCAACATTACTATATTTATTATTTAAATTCATGCCCACACTTGCTTCTTCAATCTTTACTTATCTACTCATCTACTCTCTATATGAACTAAAGCCACTATAGTCCTCACACTATCCCCATTTAGCAAAAAATATAGTTCATGTACTTTATAGTGGATCGCTTTGGTCCATCTATTATCCAATTGTGAACCACCTTAGAGGGTGTTTGGATTAGCTTCTCAAAAATAGCTGATAAACAAGTAGGGCTTATGAGCATTAGCGTGCTCCGGCTCTTTTAAACAATAAGGTGTTACCTATTTGGTGAGAAAGTGTTGATAAGCACTTGAACTGTTTGGTAAAAAGTGCTGATAATCCATTTATAACGTCAAATTGACTATAAAAGACTTTAATAATATTTTTGGAAGAATATTTTTATTTAAATAATCACGTTGTTTACGACATATTCATGAGAATATTTAAAAAAATTATCAAAATTGAAAATCAAAATACGAAGTTATAATTTTTTTTTCATATTTGTTTAATTTTTGTACTTTTATTATGAACGCATAATTGAAAAATCTCAAATTTTGTATATAAGTAATTAATATTTAATTTTTTAAGACAAAATCATATATTTAATGATTTTTTTCACGAAATGACTTGAAAATCACACAAATCAGATATCAAATAACAAAATTATGATTTTTTTCTTTATTTTTATCTCATAAAACTATAAGGACATAAATGACTTTTTA
>JAYMSZ010001120.1:0-15465 GCA_036897665.1 Pelargonium citronellum | reverse complement strand
AGAGTTAGTGATTTTTGGTTAGATTTAACCTTTTACACTATTAATGAAATGAAACGGTAATTAGGCGTCGACTTTTAAAATATAGATTAGTTATGTGTTTTTGGTGATAGACATAAGGATAAGGAGTTTTCCGTAATTATCCCTAATCTAAATTCATTTGAATTTGTTGTCTGGAATGAATTTGAATTTTGAAGCACTTGACTTTAGTCCGATCCCAATCGCCATCGGCGGAGTCTTTTATTAATTTGTACAGAGCAGAGCTTTACTCAAAAAACGCGGTTTCTGACATAATAAGGATAATACCTCAATTTGCTGTCTCAGCCTAACTTCAGCTCTGCAAATATGGGCAACTGCTTCTCTGACGTCGCCGGAGCTCGCACCGCCGTCGGCGGTACCTCCGCTTCTCAATCCAACCACGGCGCCGCCAACGACGCCCTCGACTACTTCCTCAAGTCCCGCGGCTACAATGGCCTCTTCTCCCAGATCGAGGTATGAATTTGATGCAAACACTCGTTAATAGCTATAGCTAATCCATTACAGCGCGTTTGGTGAGATAGCGATCCAACTACAATTGTTGCTGTTATTTTGATGGAAATCTTGTGAATTTGGGAGTGACATTTCGAGGTTCTTTGACTTTGTTAAACTGATAATTGGATTGCTTGGTCGTTGTTAGTAGACGATTAGCTAATTCTAGCGTCCGATCATATAGTTGGATGTATTGTGGAGTATATATATAGCTGTAGATGCTTAAATATATACACTTCTGAATTTTGTGTTTTATTAGGCAAATAGTGTTAGAATTGATTTGTTAACATCAAACTACACATTTTAAATGCATTTTGATTGCTACTATGCCTAATGCGTTAAGTTTGTTGCAAGTTGGTTGGTCAAGCCGTCTAGGTAATGTGTTTGAGTGCAATCTTCATGGAAAAAAAGCTTTATTCTCTAAGTGAATATATGTATAGCAAAGATAGAACAATGATATAATGATATGATTAGTGCACAATTAGTTTCCATGTCAAATTGCCTTTTTTTTTTCCAAATCTTTCATGCTGATGCTTCTCCATTTGAACAATATGTGCAGTTGTCATATTCTGCTACAGATTTGCGTGATCGCGATGTGCTTTCCAAGGTTTGTTCGTTGATTTACTTTTCAATGAATACAGAGGAAAAGTTATTGTATTTTATCCTGTAGTTTTCCAAATTTCTGAATAATACTTATGCTTCATTTCATTCCAGTTGATGCGCCTTTTTGACCTGGGGTTAAACTGGGCATGCCGGCTGATTTTTTTGTCCACATGTTAGGGTAAGGAGTTCATAACTTAAGCTTAGGTTTTGAGGTTCCTTAGTCCAGGTCTGAGAGTTGGAGCCGGGATCATGGGTCTTGAAACACAAGTAACACACCGTTAAGTGGAAACTAAGGCATGCACCCAGCAAACCACCTCGGGTGAAAATCAGTGTCTGTACTATAAGGGTCCTTAGCACTACCAAGTTTAGAGAGAGTTTGAGAGAGAATGAGAGCTGATAACCTAGAGATGAATCATCTTCCCTTACCAAGAATGAGGCATTTACCATGGCCGACGATGTGAGTTTGTGTGATTAGTCGTTGGAGACGTGGGGCACGTGGTGAGCTTATGGCTTGCCGCCCGGTTGTTCTCCTGCTGGGCACCTAGTTGGGTTTTGAGATCCCACGCTTGGGCAACCTCGCTCTTGGGCTACCTTGAGGGCGTGCCTTGGAGAGGAGAGTCCTGAGATGTCCCTTGAGAGTGAATTTCAAAGTGTGCTCAAGCCAAGGCGCAAGGTGAGCTCAGGAGGCCTCAACCTTACTTGGCGCTATGACACCAAAATTGATGATAGGCGCGAATTGGGTGTGGGCAAGATCGCAAAGTCTGGCAAGGCAGGGCCTGGTGCTGTAGCAACACGTCCTGGTCAGCTGAGGGATAGCGTGAGGGCGAGCGAGTGAAGTCTAGCCAGGTAGGCCCTTGTGTGAGGGGTGAGCAGGCGAGGTCTGGCCAAGTGAGGCCTTGCACTGCAGCACAACGTCCTGGTTAGCTGAGGAAGAGTGTACGTGCGGACCTTGGCGCTGTGGTGAGGAGGCGTGTTGCGGCGCCTTGCCCAGGTCAGGTTTTCTAAGGAAAACCTCGTTGTTGTGGCGTGGGGGAGCTCTTCCTAAGTAAGGAGACTGGATGTTGCAAACCAAATATTGAATCAGTTCCACATTTGCTTTTAGTATTTTATAGTGCCTTAATTTAATAAGTTCTCATACTCCATCTTTAAGCCACAAAATATTCTTCTTGCATAAAAGTTTGTCTGTTCCCTCATTAGTTTTGTTTGCTTTAGAGTGATCCAATGGTGGTTGTTTATACAAAAGGAAGAGATGGAGCACTTGAGGAGATTGGCCGTACTGAAGTGGTTCTTAATTCGCTGAGCCCAAAATGGATAAACAAACATACAATCACTTATCAATTTGAGGTCGTACAAACTTTGGTGTAAGTCCTAATTCTTCATTTTGCTCTTGCTCTAACAACTACATGCGGAATTGTCAGTATCATTCTGATGTACTCTGGGATTATTTTTATCACAGGTTTCATGTGTATGATGTTGACACCCAGTTTCACAATATAGATGTAAAGGTATATCTATCATGATGTCATGTCTGTAAAGCTTTTTTTGGTCATGCAAGGCTTCTTTTTTATTGCAATTTTATCATGTTAATTTTTTGTCTTCTTACATATATATATATATTATCTGCTATGTTGCAAAATGGATTTGTGCTTGGAAATGCAAGGACTTCCATTTACTATCAGAATTAAGTAGACTTTCTTTTAGTTGTCTGTACAACTCAATTATTTATTTTGAAATTTGCATGCATAGTATGCAGTTTTAAAAATGTTGATTCTTCATTGATATACAAAATCGAGCCTAGTGAGTTTAAGCACTTGCCCATTGTGAATGTTGTAGATCAGTGTTAAAATTCTAAATCTTAAAAAATGTTCAAAAAGTTAATGAGTGATAGATGTTTGTGTGCTCATGTAATGTGGGTGATATGGATTTTCTTTTTTTGGTATGTTGGGGAATGCAGTGGTGTAGTTTCATGTTATTTCCACTTAAGGTCATGAAATCTCCAAATGCTTATTCTAATATTTCCTAACTTATGCAGATGCTTAAGCTGGAGGAACAACAATCTCTTGGTGAAGCTACTTGTGCATTGTCCGAGGTGTGAATGACATCTTTTTATTTTATGTATTTTCATTTAGTTTATTTACTGTGGAGTAACTGGATAAGTGGATATGGAGAGTGCATTATAGAGATTGCCAATTTTTTCGTGTTTTTATTGTTTCTCTATTTCCCTTTTGCATGATGATAAGAAGGCTGCTTTTGTTGAGTTTATGATTTTAATCTCTTCAGTGCGAATCAATTAAAAGTTATATGGTTCTTCATCCTCATGCTGTCTGACACATGCAGATGAGAACAAATATTTGAATATATGCCTTTCAATATTATTGCTTCACATTTTTCTTACAGATAGTCACCAAATCAAACAGATCAGTGACCTTAGATCTTGTGCAAAGAGAACATTCTACTGGGTCAGCTCATCATCGGAATCGTGGAAAGTTTACTGTTCATGCTGAGGAATGCATGAACTCAAAAACTACAACTGAAATAATATTCAGATGTTCGGATTTGGAGTCCAAGGATCTTTTTTCAAAGAGTGTATGGGCTCATGATTTCTTAATTTAGTCTCTTTTACACTATGAGTTCAGTGATGTTTTGATGCATGCCCTTGTTCTGCAGGACCCATTCTTGGTAATATCAAAAATTGTGGAGAGCGGAATCACAATTCCTGTTTGCAAAACAGAAGTCATAGACAATGATCACAAACCAACATGGAAGCCTGTATATTTGACTATTCAACAAGTTGGAAGCAAGGTATGAGCAAATTCTCATTAGGAATCCAAAATTTGCATTAACTACTAAACATCTGGTGTTATGTGGAGGAATACCTTTGTTTCTATCTTATAGCATACTTTATTTTTATCATTTCACGGTTCTTGTAGTTCAGGCCCTTCTGGATTGGCATTACAAAAATGTATAACTCCTGTTTTATTCAATAAGAGAGATATGATATGTGAATTTCTATTATTGACTTGTCTGTCATAACTGATATTCAGTTCTTATCAGTTTTCATCCTTTAAACACGTGGAACGTTTTTTCCCCTATTGAATATGAATGTAATATATATGTTGTAAGATGCCTATATGCCATATTTGTATGCATATCTCTAGCTCACTTATTTTTCTACAACACCTGCAGGATACTCCACTGGTAATAGAGTGCTTTAACTTCAATAGCAATGGCAAGCACGATCTGCTCGGGTAAATAGAGACTTGTTTCCCGTATGACCATTTTCCTTGTCTTCTCTGCTGTCTAAAATCTAAAATTGCTTGTTGGTTTATCAGAAAGGTCCAGAAATCACTAGCTGAATTAGAAAAGCTTCATTTCAGTGGTGAAGGAGAACACTTATTTGTACCAACTGCTGTTGGTCATCACCACCACAACAAGGACCACAATAAGGTTCTAACTATGTGAATTGAGTTAATTTCCTTCCTTGACTTCCAGCTTTCACCTCTAATTATTGGTTATCTAACTCTAATGTAGATGTTAAAGAGTGAGCTATATGTAGATAAGTTTTCTGAGAGCATTCAACATACTTTCCTGGACTACTTGGCTGGAGGATGTGAACTGAACTTTATGGTGGCTATTGATTTCACAGGTGCTTGTCTACACATTCACTTTATGTTATCAAGTTCGCTTGAGTCGAGTTCTCGAGCTATTTTCATCAAGTCAGGTGTTCAGTTATTTATTCTTCACTTCACACTGACCTTCTTATATTAGTTGTGCTCAACTTATTGAAGCTTTATTTCTTGATTTCTCATAAAATCATGCAACAACAGGTGCAGGTTGTTAGTCATTGAAGAAAAAAATAAATTTGCATTTGATATCTCTCATCTAAATGGAACTGCTGAAGCTTGCAATACTTTTGAAGTCAATTTAACAGTTTCTTGGTTGGACTCACAAAATAATCATAAGAGTTATTATCTGTCTTATAACTAAACACAAGCTGATTACTCAAACTACCTTATACAGTTTATGGTTTTATAATATCACACCATTATTGTAAAAAAAGAGTGTATAGTTAACTTTTAGTTGGTAGCATTGATTGTCAAAATAGTACTGTTTCGTTGAATGAGGCATAAATAATTAAAAGGAAACTGTTTTTTCTTAGTATGTGTTGTGTGACTTGTCTCATTGTCTGGTATTGAGGGGAGGCGTATATTAAAAGGGAAGTTAGAGCTTGAGCAATATATGATACTTGTGCTATAAATTTCACTGTTCCAAGCAGTTCCTTTTTTAATATATGTTTCCTGATTTAACAAATTAAAACTGGAAACCATTCGTCACCATTTCACGGCATCCAAGTAAAGTAAAGAAAATAAAGTTCTTAATTGTTTGAAATTTCTAGGGGCTAATTCTATATATTGTTGTCCTATTAGCTTCAAATGGAAATCCCCGCCTCCCTGATTCCTTGCATTATATTGATCCCTCAGGACGCCCCAATGCATATCAGAGAGTGAGTAATGGTTATCTTTTCTATTATAATTCGTATAAATATTTTTTTCATGACCTAATGTAAATATGACATCCTTTTTTCTCTTTCCAGGCAATCTTTGATGTTGGGGAGGTATTGCAGTTTTATGATTCAGACAAGCGTTTTCCTGCTTGGGGTTTCGGTGCACGGCCAATTGATGGTCCCGTCTCTCATTGTTTCAACTTGAATGGAAGCAGTACTTACTGTGAGGTAAAATAGTTAGATGATGCTTGTTTTTATTACCTTTGATTTTCTAGTTATATATATTGTGGTCATATAAAACAAAAATGTATGAATTTTATGATGACAGAAAATATATAAATAACTGAGAGGCTGCCATGAAATATACTTCTATCTGATAATCTTAAAAAAAAAAAAGTGTAGCAATTTAGTGGCAGTTTCTATTCATCGACCAGCTTTCAATTTCCTCCTCCGACCTTCTTTGCTGTTCTTCATCGGACTTGTCAGATTCTTGTAAGTATTTATTTTGTTTGGCTAGGAATTGTTAGCAAGCAATCGTAGTCGTAGCTAAAACTGAAAACTGGAACTGATGAACTTAATTGGTTGTTTGTTTTCTCGAAACACCGCCATTTCCTGATTCTGCTGCTTCCTCTCCACTCTTGTGCTGTTTCTTTTTTCTTTTTTGGTCCTTACAATTAATTCAATTCTCAATTTCTTTTTTATTATATGAATATTTGAATTGTTTTATGCATATGATGACTCAAGGCCGGCGTGAGAATTTATTTGTTCACTTCTAATATAGGAATGTCAATCCTATTGTCATATTTTTATGGATTTTAGAATCTTAGGTTTTCTTGAACTTTGGATTTCTGGTTTCATTGTGGTGTTCATATTTTTTTTGTTCTGGTTTTCCATTTTTTGGTGCTTGAAAAAAGTAACATAGTTTTAAATTTGGCATCTGGGTTGTGTTTTGCGCATTCAAATTTTTTTTAGACGTAATTGCATATCTTTTTTTTTTAAAAAAAAAAAATTGAGCTACACAACAGTGGGATTTGAACCCACTACCACCTACATGGAGAAGTGTGTTTTGACCATTGCGTGAGGGGCAATTGCATATCTTTTAGGTTTATTGTTTCCTTGTCTTGAAAGCGGTATTCTGTATAGAGCAACTCTGAGATTTTGCTTAAAGAGGATTGAACTTTGTGCACTCCTAACTGCAGAACAAGCATGTCCGTTGAGCAGGTTGATGAATTCAATTACATGGCTGAAGAGGGAGAAATGTCTGATTTCACGGATGATATGGACGAAGACAACCATGGTGAAGGTGGTGCTGACTATAGTGCAGATGAATATGATATGGTGTGTTCACTTTGCTACTTTATTTGCGGTTTGATAATGTTCCTTCTATATTTTCCCCTTATAATGGTATGTAATGATGAAAGATTTCTTGTGATTGAATTCGAGCAGCTAACTAAAGTTACAGATACATCCGCTGCGCAAGCGCGGAAGGGAAAGGACATTCAGGGTATTCCATGGGAGATGTTAAACATAACTAGAGAAAAGTACAGATTAACGAGGCTTGAAGTATACAAGAACTACGAGAATGTTCCTCTTTCTGGAGAAGCCATTGACAAGGTTTGATACTAGACCACTATGTTGATTATTTAGTCAGAATAAGAAGGTTGGGAGACAATCATTGTCATATTGATTGTATGTATTGATCCAGAAATGCAAACAAATGGAGAAGGGTGGCAATTACTACGAATTTTTTCACAATACAAGATTGGTTAAGCCTACTATACTTCATTTTCAGGTTTGCAGATAATGCAACTTCAATCTTGCTCTTTAAGCTTTGATTTGGTAGCTTATGAATGAATGATATATTTATGGAAGTTATTGTATACTGTAATCAAAATACTGAATATAGAAATTCTTACTCAACTCAGGTTTAAGGTTTAACCTGTGCTAGTTTTAGTTTTGACAATCTTTTAAAATGTGGATCCAATTATAGTTATTGCACAATATTATTATTCTTAACTGTAGATTCACTCATTCTTATTGAAAGAAATAGCATAATAAACATATTTTCTTGCAGATGATAATTTTTCCGTAATGAATCTATTGCTACTGTTTGCTCAGGATGCACATAATTAAATATGTTTTCGTTGATCAAGTTTTTTCTTTATCTCTATAAAAAGACGTTCTCTTTAGCTTTTTGACTTGATAATATTTATGTTTCCATCTTTAGTTTCTTATGTGACAGCTGAGTTTGTTGAACTTTTACTTGATGCATAGCTAACAGTTTCATTTGCTAACTTGACACGCAGCTTAGGAACTTGGTTTGGGCTACTTCAAAACATGATGTCTACCTCATGTCTAGCAATTCAGTTATGCACTGGTCGTCGATGTCTCGAAATTTATCAGAGGTTCTCAATTTTGCAGGAAACATAGCTCCTACTGAGGTATTTCATTTTTTCTTAAAAGGATTTCCAATTCAAAGATAAAAAAGAACAATGTTTTTGTCTTGTTTAGGATTTGTGCTTTCAATTCTTATATTGATCACAAAAGCTGTGGCTAACCTTGTGCTGGCATACAGATATTCTGTTGTTGACTAAAAAAAAATATTAACCTCCATTTGGTTTGTGATGTAGAGACATGCTGGGAGTTTGCTAGAAGGCTTTACGGAAGCTCAAATCAGCACACTTGCAGTCAAGGATAATTTAATGATTGCAGGGGGCACCCATGGGGAGCTTACTTGTAAGGTGAGATAACATACAAAATGCCATTTGCGAAATTATACCTTATAGGTTGCCTGGTTTGGAAGGAAGTAACAGGTCAGAAGAATGATAGGGGAGAGAGAATGCAAAAAATCTAAATGGCAGACGTAAGTAGATTAGTGAATGGTACAGGTTTCCGGATGGTGTTCTGTCGCATTCTCCCACTTTTCTTCATTCCACTCTCTCCAATTAACCGGTTGAAATATTTGACTTCCCCTGAATGTCCATTTTAATGCTCACATATTTGCCTTTTATATTTTGATTATGAGTTGGAGAGTTACCTTTCTAATTTCTAAACAATAAAAACTGAAGGATGTATAATGCCTTTCTGATATAAATTATTTCTGGGCTGAAAGTCTTAAGCGTAAATGCAGTGTGTCCGCACAGACATATACTGTCAGTTTTATGTTCGGTCGTAATGTTGTTCTAAAGGAACTAGATTAGTTTGTCATCAAAATCGTATAGTAGTATATATACTTACCAATGGTGCATTATTGTGTCTCCCATTTATGACGAGGTTATAAGGGATTGTAATGACAGCTATTGCTGCAGATATTACTGATGCAACAGGCTGATTGACAATATGGGATTCATTGTCAGTTAACTCTTTTCTTAGATCTCATGGTTCTTTGTAACTGTAGCTTTGTACCCTGTAATAAAGTTATGATCACATGGATGGTTGTGTCTCTGTGCATGCAAATCTTGCTAATCATTTTTGTATGCTATTTAATGTCTTTTTTATAGATTATTTACTCAGAAGGTTGCTACAACTTGTTGGCATTCTTGGCTCAAATTGTCAAATACCAAAAACTTTGAGCACTTATTGTCATTTGCTCTGTTACATTTGTATAAATTTGGATATCGTTAGAATACCAATTTTTGGTATATTTGGTTTGTATATTGTTTTATTGAAGTTGTATTATTTTGTTTGTCCATTTCTGCAGCGTTTGGATAAAAAGGGAGTAAGTTTCTGTACCAGGACTGCAGGTGATGATACTGCCATCACAAATGCTATTGAGATATACGATAGTTTGAGGTAACATCTTCATTTCAGATTATTTGTTGGGAAAGAAATTCCGTTTTTCCATCCTGGTCCCTCTTTCTTTATTTCCTTTGTTTCTTCTTGAATCATGGTTGATATGTTAATCATTTTTTCAGGGGTGGAATCAATTTCATGACATCCAACAATGATTGTGGTATCAGAGAATTTGACACAGAGAGGTTTCAGCTTCTAAATCACTTCCACTTCCCTTGGCCAGTGAATGTAAGATCTGAAGTGCTTATGATGGTGTAAAGATTTCTTATTTGAATGTCTTGTATATGGAGACTCATCTTTGTTTTATGACCTTATTATAGAGGGCTTTATTTGGCTTAGATTGTATTTATTTGCTAATTTTATTAAAATTTATCGGCATAGTGATTGTTGTATTTTTTTGACTGAGTTGCTTTATTCCCATGCAGCATACATCAATTAGTCCAGACCGTAAGCTTGTTACCGTTGTTGGAGATAATCTAGATGGATTGCTTGTGGATTCACAAAATGGGAAGGTATTTCATTCTTATTTTTCAAAAGGAAGACTGTAGATTTTCATAATTTCCGGGTTTTGATTCTGCTATCAGTTTCCTAGGAAATTATGAAAATCTACATAGTATGTACTAAATCAAGTTTACACCTTTCTTTTATAGAAATTCTTTCCTGGGGTAAAATCAATCATGCACATAATGTGTTTGAATACTATTCCAACTACGTCCTCATTTCACAGATGTATGTTATGCTTGTGAGCAAGCATTTGACAAAGACCTGGGGAAATGATGCATAACTAGAAATCAAGAAACAAAGCCCTATATTGTTAGTACTTAGTACAAAACTCTAGATCTTTTTATCCCGCAGCAAACACATGAAATGTTTCCGTGGATACTAGGTTAGTTTTAGTTGTATAATAAATGTGGTTATTAAAAAGTAGGAAAATTGTAGTGACAATGTGATGTTTTCACAGATTGTTGACTCTGTAGTAGGCCATCTCGACTACTCTTTTGCATCTGCTTGGCACCCAAATGGACGAATCTTTGCCACTGGAAATCAGGACAAGACTTGCCGTGTATGGGATACAAGAAATCTTTCTTCCTCCGTAGCAATTCTCAAGGGCAATATAGGTGCTATCAGATCACTTCGTTTCTCATCAGATGGCGAGTTCTTGGTGGCGACTGAGCCTGCAGATTTTGTACATGTGTATAGTACAAGAGACAACTACAAGAGGAGGCAAGAGATTGATTTCTTCGGAGAGATCTCTGGGGTATCCCTGAGTCCAGATGACGAGTCCCTGTTTGTTGGAATCTGGGACCGAACTTATGCAAGCATGTTACAGTATAATAGAAGGCACTTGTTGGGATACCTTGATTCCTATTTGTGATCGTTGTCTGGGAAAGATAGTGTTGCGTTGAATTAACGATGAGTGTGCAGCAGTGTGAAGAAATAAAAGAGTAATTTCTGCTCAAAACCTTTACTCAGAGGACATAGCATATACAGCCTTGAACAAAAATGATCCTTGTAGAACAGATATGTATTGTTGGATTTCAACCCATGATCTTTAAAGTTCCTTGTAATGCATGTATTTCTGGAACATAGTACAAACCTCATTTTGGAACTTTACAGCTTTTAAATACATGGGTAGAAAATTTGGTTTTGATAATGAACCATCTGTATGGTTGGATTTCAATCCATGATCTTTAGAGTTCCTTGTAATGCATATATTTCTGAAACAGATTACAAACCTCATTTTGGATCTTTACAGCTTTAAAATATATTGATAGAAAATTGGGTTTTGATAATGAACCTTTCAAAAGCCTGATGAAATTCAAACAGTTAAATGGAGAACTGAAATATATAAGTTGGTGCTCTAACCCATCCATTCCCATGATGGATTTTTCTTACTACCTACAAAAACATTGCAAAATCTTCATCTTCTAAGAGGGATACATATATTCCAATTTCCATTACATAATTTTTTTCCCCAAAACTTGAAAGAGTTGAAGGCAATGAAACCGTGCAGCACGCGAAACACTTCACCATGCTATGCATCAATTCTCATGCAATGCCTTCATCAGATGCAATCTGCTGAAGCTCTGTCCCGCAACCCTGCAAAGTGCAAATGTCTGAGTATTAAACCTAGGTAAAATTCAACCTCCCATCCTATATAAATTGAGATAGAGAAGCCAATGACAAGACTGATAGTATTTTACAACCAAATCATGACTCATCAAGCCATTAATTAGTAAAATCCTCAATAATCCTGCACGTTAACTTAGATTCATTAAGATATATATAGCTCAAATATCTAATTCTGCTCTCAGGATTTAAAACATACCCATTAATTTGGTTGCAGTAGTTGGAAATTTGATTTGTTATGAGGAAGCTTTCCAACCGTGATGGCTCAGGAACTGGCTTAAAGATGGGGTTCGAGGGATCCTCTTCAGGAAGAGGATCTTCTCCAGCAGCTTTTCGTGCCATGTTCTCAGACCTTGAAAAACACAACAGAACAAAAATATTTCAGAGTCAGAGAAGGGTTGAACAAATCCAGAATCATTACATTGTTCTAAGCTTCAAACAATTAATCCATCAACCTATGCAATAAAGTATTCCAGGCTCAACTCAAATAATCTAGCTCCTTATCATTTTATCCTTCATAAATATGTTGCAGAATATGGTTGAGTGAAGAGATTTGGTTTGAATGAAGGGAAATGATTAGTTCACATTTCAATATCAAGACTGTAGCTACATTTAACATCTTCAAACAAAACAACACTTATATCACACAACTTTCAAACAAATAAAGTTTCACTGTGAAGCTATAAATACCTTCTCTTCTGAAGCCATGCTTGCTGCTGTGCTTGCTGACGTGACAGATTCCTATAGTAGAATTGGAACTGGCAAAGGACATTTTCCATGTTATGCAAACAACCTAAGATAAATCAAAACAACACAAAAAAAAGAACAAAGAAGAAAACACAAACCTTCTGCTGTTCCATCGACAAATCTTCCATGCATTCAATCAAAAATTCCACATTCCTCTCCATAAATGGATTGGTTGATAATTGCAGGCGGTCATAATCACACTACCACAGCAAACTATAGTTATATACATATGTAGGTGAGTTAGTACTATTAGAAAATTCACTGAAACTAAAACTATATTTACCTGAGTGACGGGCGTGTCAGCTTCCAGCTCAGTCATAAAGGCACTTATGAGCGCAGAATTTGAAACTTTGATCTGTTGCATACACGAGTTTAATATTTTAGATGCTAATAGCGAATGCCATCCTTTATCAACTTTCTCCTTCAATGTAACTATCAAAATGATAAATCCAAACAAAATAAGATGAAAGTTGCATATTCATGAAAGACATGAGACAATGGAAGCTTTAGTTATATGAGAGGGATTCTGATCTGCATATGCAACGGTCCAGGAAACAAAATTTGAGGAAACTTATGATAGAAAAGAGAGAAGGAAAGAGGCCTCAATATGCAACAAAGATTTCAGTACATTGTGAAATTACTAAGATATATTCTGACATCACCAAAAGATTCTGGCTAATAATCTTTTGACTTATTGCCAACAATAAGCAAGCATTAAATTGTGATCTAGACATGATAATACAAATGCAGCATACAGCTATTAAATTCAGCATTTTAAACTAAAAAATAATGGATGAAGTCTTAGAGTCTTACAGGTATTTCCTCAAATATATCCACCCATGACAAATTTTTCTCCCTTAACCTATTGAAAGCAGAAAACATCAGAAATTAGAAGACATATAAATCATAAATATAAAATTTCTAGAGTAGGAAAGCTCCATACTTCTCTCCTGTGAAATTGTTATTGCGATAAAGCTCCATGAAAGAATCAGACAGCTTCAAAGCTTTGAGAGCCAAGACACCTTGATTAGACCTCGAAGGATCATAAATGATGCACACACACCTTCTAATATTCTCCTGCAACCACAAAATAGAACATTAGGAGACTCAAACACAAATGTAAGTTCAACATCTGTAGGAAATCGTTTCAACTACTCCTTAAACATAGACATAGCAAAATAATGAAACTGAAAAGGTTTGCAATGCAGTATAACAATTTGTTCCAGAGAAAAAGTAGTTCCAATGGGAAGTTTGAGCTTTTAATACATCAAAAACTCATGTTACATGGAAAAGTATTCACAATCTGTAGTAATTTAACAATCCCCTGTCCTCTAGATAACTAAAAATCTTCACTTACGAGCCATTCATTGTCACATTAAATACAGACAGTCTGGTTTAAGGGATGCTAAAGATGGATTAACTGCAAGATCTAGGTAATTTTCACTTCCAGCAAACATAAGCTAGGCCCGCTCATATTCTCCCATAAACTCCACACTTCCACTTAACTAGTTTGTTTGAACCATGGAGCTGATACTGACAAACCACGTGTGATTCCTTATTTATACCATTACTTAATTCAGTAGTTAAGTTCAAATGTACTTCACATGCAAATTTGGAGGGAAGAAGTTACACAAAGGATGCATATTATCATTATTTCCTCTCCTTGAATATTGAATAGTACCTCAACATGGTATTTGATTGCCATAGGAATTCATTCCCAAATAAAGAGAAGGTTTCTAAAGGGTCGGCAATATTATTCATCTGTTCGGTTTTAAATAGTTTTTCATGAAGTGAAATTACCATATTAAGTTGAAAAAGTAGTTTTCAATAATCCAAATTCATGTTGCTAATAATTCACCAGTCAATGCCAAACAATACGCAGATATTTGATAAGCACATAGCTCTTGAAATATGTAAACCTAACATACTTAAAAAAAAACAATTACAAAACTGATCTATAAACCATTACCTGGTAATTCATGAAAGTCTCAATAAGTTCCACAGTCTGAAAAGAACCCAACAAAGTTGATTGGTACCTGAAAAAATATTTCAGAACATTACGGCAACTCTTAAGAAAGACAACACAATAGCATTGACTGTTTCCTCAGATAGAAATCAATAGTCAATACAACAAATCAAACATACCACCCCACAGTGTTATTGTCAACATTGACCTCCCTTAAGCATCTCATCATCTCAAGCTGGTAATTAGCACCATCTGCTTCAATCTCTTCATCCTCCTCGCGTATCTAACAACTCAAAAAACACCATTAGTACTTCATAAAAAATTAAAAAAAAAATTTAAAAAAAAACTATCAACAATGATAAGCACAAATGGAGCCAAGCCCTAAACATACAGGGAATGGAAAACAGTTGGTGACTTCAAGAACACTGCCAACATCCAACCCTAGAAGCTGCCCTGTCACAAGTGCAGGAGAAAACTCCTTGCAGTGCTTGATTATCTTCAATATCACCTATCATCCACCAAACAAATCAAATTTACAAAAAGTTAAATTTATATACATATCAAAAACAAAATTTGATAGGTTTCTTAACAATTCAATGAGCAACCACCACAGCGATCAAATATTGCAGAGAAAAGAGACGTACCAGTCCCTCGATCTGGACGACTCTGAGAGGAGAAGCGACCTCCTCCGTGGCCGCCACCTGAAGAAAAGACCTCGCCATAGCTGAAAAAAAAAACGGAAAAAATTCAAGAAAAGTTGTAAGAAGAAAATAGGAAAGGTAAGGTACAGAGGAAGGAAAAAAGTGGTGAACTTACTAGCTGCCGGTGCCGCCATGATTGGGATGTGTGAGGTCTCCGGGCAGTTTCTGAAAGTTGGGGAAGAGAAAGTGTGTTTCAGGGAAAGAGAAACCCTAGTGTGATGTAATGTGAGCTATTTTGAGTATTTTTATTATTAAAAGATTATTGGGCCTAAAACTAACACTCTCTGTCCAAAATTTGTTTCTTTGGGCCTAATAATAATTGCTGGGAAGAAAACACTAGATGGTAGGGGTGTGCAAACGGATTTCGGATACGGATACGGATATTGTTTCGAATTTTTTTCCGGATGCGGATGTTCAAAAACTCTTACCAATGTCTATCCGTAAAAAACCGGATAATATCCGTATCCATATCCAAATTTATTCCGGATAACGGATAC
>JAYMSZ010001119.1:0-15467 GCA_036897665.1 Pelargonium citronellum | reverse complement strand
TTGACGGAATGTCCTTCCGTCAAACGATTTGCTCGAACTTTGGACTAAAATCAACCACTTTACTTAACTTTGGACTAAAGTCAAACACTTGATAGTACAAAGACTAAATCCAAACGTTTTGGATAGTACAAGGACTAATCTTAACCTTAATCCTTATGTTTTCTTATTGTTTTGCTATCTTTGTTTCAAGACGCAACAAAATTGAATGTTCTGTGTTTCACATGTTATAACTTTTATCACAAGAAAATCATCTCTCACATTTTGTTCAAGTCAAACTTTTTTCCATCTCTCCATTGAAATGTGGATGCGCACAAATTTTCGAAACTAACGTGGAAAATCATGCATGACCAAATTGCAAGGTGAAATCCCATGAAACATAGGGTGTTATTTGTTACCTTGGACAGGACCTATATCGATCAACAATAAATGTCGTATTTTTTATTTTTACAGAAAGTAGCAACGTATGAATTAACAATAATATATTTATAATAAATGAGAAATGTGACCTAAACCAATTTGTTTTTGGCTTAGACAAAATCATTAAAGAGGTGGTAACACCTTACTAAAATTCTTGGATCCGGTAGGTCGCTCCGCTCCCGCCAATTCACTTGAGTGAATACGGGTAAAATTTAATGAGATGTCATCATATCATTGGTTTGACTTAAAAAACCAAAAATAAGTTGGTTTGACTTATAAATTGACTTAAACTTTTTTTCCTCGTAATAAATTACTTATTATTATTTCGTGTGTTTGTCATACCTACAAGAATATATGAATTAATATGCAGCGACAAACTCACTTATTCTACAATTGATGAAGCATGTCATTTTAACTTGAGCCACGCATAGCAAAAGGATCAATAACTCAAAAGTCAAATCAAACTCAAATTATCATTTTTTGAGTTTTTATTAGTACAATTCGAAATGAAAATAACGGTCAATTTTTCTCTTTTTAAATCGGTATAAACATGAATTATCAGTAGTGTATATTAAAATTCTTCAGTTTTGTTACTACGCAACTTATACTTTACATATAACAATTCACGTTTTATGCACACAAAATTTGAAGATAGAAATATTTACCGCTCAAGAAATGCCTATGCCAACTTTTTCGTGGATTGCGAACCGTGGCGCGTGGGATATATGGTGCTGCGGTCGAGGAGGCCGCCTGATTTTCTTCCGGCAGATGCATTCAGACAAGACTCGTTCTTTTTATTTTGTTTTCTTCATTATTTTTCCAGCAACCAAAAAAAAAATACAACTCAACCAGATTTCCTCTATTTTTGGTTTTGACTCTAACCCCATTTCATTTACACAACTAATTTTGATGGTTTCACTTTTCCCAACCAAAAAACATGGCCAGCCTTTCACCATTTTTATGTTAATTGCATTAAAAATATCAATATCTTAAAGATTGTTGTGTTAATTGCATTTTACTATATAAAAAATTGTGAATATTATTTTTTTTATCAGTAAAAAGTAACAATATATTGAAATAAACTTCTAACGAGGAAAGTACAATACGAAGAGCACTATGGTATGACTCAAGTATGTGATCAGCACATGACATGTCGTGTCAGTTTAAATGAATCACACAATCTAATATCACCACCAGCCCTTTCTAAGAATTTCAAATATAGAGCTTTTATTTTATAAGAATACTTTTGTTTCAATATAATTGTCTATTTTTCTTTTACAAGGTACAAAGGAAAATGAATAATTATTTTGGGACAATATTATACATTTAGGGCAATGTGATTCAACCCAATAATAAATGTTTCCTATTTTATTTATTGACACACATTTTGTACAATATTTACGACGCATAAAATTATTCTTACAATTTCTTCTCATCATGAAGAATGCTACATGTTTCAATTATTAAACAAAAATATGTGTACAATACAATGTGTCAATATTTGGATTGATACATCAACAATTTCACTTATAACTTGGTTGAGTTACAATACGTCACATGTATACAATATATGTATCGTATAAACTAGACGCTATGTGCTAGAAATTCATGAAGGAGCATAAAATCATACATGTCAATATTTGTTATTTGTGGAAACTTAATTTTAAGCTACATAAATTTGTCATGTAAATCTTTATGTTTTGTAAACTAAACGCTATGTGATAGAAATTCATGAAAAACTGTATTATCATACATGTAAACTTGTTGTCCGTTGTAACTTAATTTTAAACTGCAACAATTTGTCACGTAAATTATTACGTCAATTTTTGCATAAAACATTATACAAACTTTATGTCATTTAGTGTTTTCCTATTATTATTGCACCCACAAATTATCATCATTTTATATAAACAATCTTCACTAACTGTCATGAGATAATTTTGAAATGCAAGAGCCGAGTCATATGAGTTAGTTGTTAATAAGCACATAATCATTCCCTATAAATAATTAAATGAGCTTCTTCACCAATCCATTTTGTGAAGCGACCATCACTACCACTGTCACATTTTCTCAGTACGTGGTGATCGAAAATGGCGGTGAAACCATCCAAGGCCGAGAGGAAGGTACAATACGACCAGAAGCTGTGTCGTCTCCTCGACGAGTACTCCAAAATCCTTATCGTCGGCGCCGACAATGTTGGATCCAATCAGCTCCAGAACATTCGTCAGGGTCTGCGCGGCGACTCCATCGTTCTCATGGGGAAGAACACCATGATGAAGCGATCCATCAAGCTTCATGCTCAGAACACTAATAACGACGACATTCTCAATCTCGTTCCGTTACTTGTGGTATGTGATCGATCGATCCATATCTATCTGATCTCTGTTGTTTTTGTTTGTTTGTTTGTTTGTTTGTTACTTTTGCTGTTTGGCTGCCGAGAAAATGTAGGAAAATGGAAGAAAATAGATTTTGTTTTAAATTCGGTTATCAGTGACAGTCACGTTCCACTATTTGTGCTATTATCCGCATGATCTCAGGTGCTTTTTGTCCTCTACTGTCACTGTTTGTTTTTGTTTGTTTGTTAATTTTGTTGTTTGGCTGGGGAGAAAATGTAGGAAAATTGAGGAAATTAGATTATGTTTTAAATTCTCAATCTCGTCAACCTGCTTGTGGTATATGATCGATCCATCTTCATAATGATTTTTAATTATCAGCATCATATCTAATCTCTGTTGTTTTTGTTAGTTTATTTATCTCGCTGTTTGGATGGCCAGAAAATGTAGGGAAATGGAAGAAAATAGATTTTGTTCTAAAATCGGTTATCAGTCTCGTTCCGCTATACGTGCTATGAATGATCCGCACGATCGCTGCTGCTTTTTGTCCTCTACTGTCACTGTTTGGTTGCCAAGAAAGTATAGGAAAGCAGAGGTTTTAGTTTTGAAGTTGTGTTACATTTTGTTTGATGTCTCTCAATTGATGTCCTTAATAAGGCAATTATTACTTTTGTATGTTTGTTCAAATTGAATTTAGGAAATGGTTATGTTATATTTTACTTAAATAAGTTTACCCTCATGGTGATATATTCTATTTACATAGAATTTTTGTTGGGTTTATATTTGGTAATATGGGTAAGTTAAAACTAACAGAACTAATTCGATACAAAATTTATGTATTTTTTGTCTGACATGTTTAAGTCTGCGCACGCATTATCGTATATAGTTGCATTTATGTACCATGTACTATTAGTTGCATTTTTCACCTCTGCAAAGTCTACATTTTGCACATATTTTGGTTTTGTATATTATAATAATTATCTATCTGCCTTACTATGAATAATCAGGGAAATGTTGGACTCATTTTCACCAAAGGTGACCTCAAGGAAGTGAAAGAAGAGGTTGGGAAGTATAAGGTAAAATTGCTATGGCCTATTGATGCATCATTTGCCTAGTTACTTTTTTATCATTTTCAAGCCTTCAATCAGGGTTCTTAACAAATTGGGGATTAATTTTTGTTACATGTATTTACTATTTTGTACTATTTCAATTCTTATATCAGTTTTGGTACTTAGTGTATGTTAATATTCTTGGTCTATTTTTTGTGTTTGAAATAGAGACTCATTGGTCTATTGATGTGTAAACGTAATGTTACGTTCTTCTCTTTCTAAAACAGGTGGGAGCCCCAGCTCGAGTGGGTCTCATTGCTCCAATTGATGTTGTTGTCCCGCCCGGAAACACTGGACTCGATCCTTCTCAAACCTCTTTCTTTCAGGTTTATTCTTAAACTAGTTTCAAACTCATTTTACATAGGAATAAGAGAATAAAAGGTCTCAATCAAGATATTAAGAAAATAGATTAAGATGGAGGTTTTGTGCCCACAATTTACTAGGACGGGTATGAGTATTAAATCGTGAGTTGACATCTTTCGTTGGCTTAGCTTAGTCTCAATCCATAACAAAATGGTGTATTTGTTTCTGCAATGCCCATTGTACATTTTTGGTTTCTTCAGGTACTCAACATCCCAACAAAAATCAACAAAGGGACAGTGGACATCACCATTCCAGTGGAGCTCATTAAGAAAGGTGATAAAGTGGGTTCATCTGAGGCTGCTCTTCTGTCAAAGCTCGGGATAAGACCATTCTCTTATGGTCTTGCTGTTGTATCTGTTTACGAGAACGGGACTGTGTTCAGCCCCGAAGTGCTTGATCTCACAGAAGATGATTTGGTTGTCAAGTTTGCTGGAGGAATTTCCATGGTTGCGTCCTTGTCAATGGCTCTTTCGTATCCAACATTGGCAGGAGCTCCACATATGCTCATCAATGCCTACAAAAACACTCTCGCTTTTGCGGTGGCTACTGAGTTTTCTTTCCCTCTGGCAGACGAAGTTAAGGAGTACCTCAAGGTCAGCATTACTGAACTCTATATATATGTTGACGATTCATATAATAATGCGCACACGACACGAAAACAATACAAAATTAGCTTATTTGGACTCAAACATTTTGTATTTGTTTTGTATCTGTAAAAGGACTCTAAAACTCGCATGCACAACACAACATGCAAGAGCAGCAAGAGACACACAACATGCACATTTAAAGGGTATATATATAAATTAAGACTAATCACGTATCAAGCGTGTTGGATTGTGTCGTGTTACCACAACTCATTTTATCACCATTTTAAATATATCGAGTTCATATTTTGTGTTCATCAATGTGTCGTCCTCACGTAGTGCAATACACAATCAACTTTCAGCACGACACACCCAACACACCCGATATATGACAGCGTTCCTTAGTGTGTGAATTGTTGTTTAGTTGAACTCAGTAATATTTTGAATGATGAAATTGCAGGACCCAAGCAAGTTTGCAGCTTCAGCTGCAGTTGCTCAACCTGGGGGCTCTAGCGCTGAAGCAGCTCCTAAGGCGGAAGAGAAGAAGGAAGAACCCGAGGAGGAATCAGACGAAGACTTGGGATTGAGTTTGTTCGATTGAGTTTTTATTAGTTTTGGTAAATTTGGAACAAGTCTCAAGTTTAGGAATAGTAATGGTCTTTATTTGTTTCATATAAATATGCATTTGGAGCTTATTGTCAAATCTCAGTTCTGTTTTTGATTATTGATAGTAGAAGACACATGATTGGAAAGAATTGGTTTTGTTCTTGGGATAGTTGAATGTCCAACATGACTTGTTTTCTTTTATAATTGTAGTACAGATGTTGAAAGACAGTAGAATTTACTATTTACAGTTACATGAACAATGATTGGCACATTAATATCATCATCCATAATGTCTTCAAAGGGTCAATATCTGCATACAGAATGAGAATGGAAGTTAGAACCAAAAGGATAAGGACTATAAGTAGAGGCGGCAATTCGGATTTGTTTATATTTGGATTGACAAAAACTAATCTGAATCCAATCCAAAAGAAATTTGGATCAAATGTTTTGGAATCAAATAGGATCAGATTTTGGGTTGTAGGATAAAATGTGTGTATTTGTGCATATGTGTCCGATCTAAAATTGACCGGAACAAATCGAATCAGATTGAATTTTGGATGCACGAAAATTTGGATTCAAATTGACAATTCTAACTGTAAGCAATAAACCAAACAAGGAAGCTATAATTATTGATATCAGGAGTTCGAACCTTGAAATTCAGAGTGAGCTGAGTACTGCAACTGGCTTCTAATATCAATAGCTTTTACACCCATACCAGCAGAACTACTGAAGACAATTCCGAAAGAATCGAACTCCCTGTTGCATCCAAATATATATAGATGACATTATGAAACCGAAGTTACACGGAGTTGAAATGGAGATAACAGGTTGAAATCATGAGAGGAAATGGAAATAGAAGGTTGAAAAAGCGTACTTGCAAGGCAAATGTAACATCAGCTTCGTCTACATTTAATGTCACTCTTTTCAATTTATCTTCTCGAGCATTGCCTAGTTTAAGAAGCCCCTGCATTTAGAGTATATAGCTATAGTCAGTACCATTTACTGGAAATAAATCCACACAAATTTCATGGGCGTTGCACTACTAATTAAGTTACCTGGTCATTTAGAACCCTGCACATGCTAGAAAACTCCAGGATCCCGGCTGGAGGTATCTGTACCGATTTGCAGATGTCCATGTAAGATTTGTTCAGCTGCATCCATGTTACAATCTCAGAAACAATTACACATGAACATGTTTATGTTAAACAAACAATGCAAGGAAGCAAACAAACCTCTCCTACAGTTGTTTCCTTCTTCGATCCACGGAAATACTTCACAACAGAGCATAGAATAATCTGCAGTGATTGAGTATTGGAATTTAGAACTAGCTAGTGAGGAGCGTGTTTTACCGACATGAATCGTAAGGAACCATATTTGAGATACTGAAGTGCCAACTAGTTTACACACAACACCATAACAAGTCATGTTATGTGAATTTTCCTGAGGAAAGTTACCTGTTGATGTTGTGGAAGCGATTGTATAGTGTCCACTGCTGGTGATGCATACGTTTTTGACAAAGCAATGGCCATATGATCAATCCTCACCTGTAACAAATTTCAGAATATGTCAAGAAATAACTTGTTGTAGAGCAATAGTGCGATTATGGAGTTAATGACTCAAATTCCAACCCTTTATTTAGTCAAGTTAGCAAGTTCAGACTGATTTCGTGCACTTACAATATTAATTTCTTGAGTTCTTGGAGCAGGAGTTGTTTGTTGATCAAATAAGCCCTTTTCTTCAGATGATATAATCAGATCACCATTCGATTCTTGAAGTTCTGATTGAAGAATCTCAACTGCATTCCTGTGACAACATCAAAACATGTCAATTTTTTGTTTGCTCTGTTGTCAAAGCCAGTAAATGAATTAAATTCATATATATGGAAAAAAAAGTCAACTTGGGAAAAAAAATTATTCAGCTTTTTGTATTAATCAGTTTTGTTCACTAAGAAAGTACATTTCATTTGCCATGGATGAATTTTATTTCTCAAAAGATTAAAATTCATTTTGCAGTGATTTTTGTCTCACTTAACTTTCCAATCAACATAGATAGAGATTGGAGACTAAATTAGGAAAAGAAATCCTGAAGAAAATATTTTCCAAATATTGTCAAAACTAGATTCCATGCAACCTGAAGATATGCAATTAAATACTAACCTGCAAACACAGAGAGCTTTCCGCATGTCCCCAGATGCAGCCGCTACTTTCTGTCATTTATGCAACAGTCAGTATCTGATGAAGCAAATGAGGAAAATAAAAGATAACTCATCAAAACAAGAGTGTAGCAAATGATTGAGAACTTACTCTTGCACACAGTTCCAATGCCCGAGGATGGAATACTGTGTATGGAAGCGCCTGTCGAAACAAAAACCCTCAGAATAGTAAGAACATGAACAGTTTTGTTATTTTACATAACCACTTCACAAAATGCAATGAATAGGAATTACCGTTAGCCTCTCCTTAAGTATCCTAAGGATCTGATCCTTAGAATATGCCCGAAAAGTTACAACCATTGGCTTGCCTGCCACAGGAAACAGAACAGTTGAACCAATCAGTAAGCAACTTTACAACCAATACAGAGAAGTCAATTTTTGACACAACATATTATGTTCAATACTATGACAGAAAAGTGGGCTCGGGTCATGGAACACCAGTTATCATGCAAGCACTTAACTCAGTAGTGCTCACTGACTGCCATGTCAGGGTGAACAAATACAGCCATTGATGAACATATTATTAACCCATAGAATGTAAGAGCTCTATATCTAGATTAGCTGACTAACTAAATTCTTCCAAGAAAGCTAAAAGTAAAAGTACAAGTAAAAATTCCCACATGCTATGAGTACCAAATTGAATGAATCTGAATATTTGAAAAACTATAGGCTATTCAGACGACTGTTTAAGGTGTCTACTGGTCAAACAGAGTTTTAACAAAGTAAATCCTCAAAAGGCTATATCAAGCCTATTAGAATATTTAGGCCATGAAAAACATTTGAGGGGAATATTATAGATAACATTTTTCCAATCATTCAATAAGATATAGTGATTGTTGACTCTTGATAGCTAAGTTAGAAGCTCACAATTCAATGATTGAAGTCTTGGAAGAAACCGATCAGCTAGGTCTATGGCATTTGCTATTCCTGCAATACCAAAGACTTAATGAGAAATCCATTTTATTACATTAGCGAGATACATGATAATAAATTAAAAATCTGAAGCATCACCTATTAGTATACACTTGGAGAAAGGCAAAGTTGTGAGCATGAATAAATCATGAAGAACAGCTCGATCTCTGGTGATAAGATAATCCAACTCATCTGCAATTATTAACCTGTCCATATAAAATTTAGATGAGTTGAACCATACTTCTAAATTCTAGTAAGTGAAAGGTATCTTGTGAATGTCACTACACATGGGTGAGAAAGTGTTCTTACGTCATCTTCATGCCATTTGATGGTGACTTTTGAGAATACATGTTCTGAAGAAGTTGTAGAGGTGAAGCAGAACCATTTAGTTTCTTCTGTGGTTGGTTCCTACCAAGTATCTACAGAGGTAAACAGTGTAAGCATATTTGTCATCAGAATAGTAAATACCATTAGAAACTTCGTACATCAGTACCTTTCTGAAAATTTCAGATGTCTTGGTCAGAGAAGTACAGTTTAAGGTCAATACTTCTGGCAGCTCAAAACCCGCCTGTTAGTAGGAAAAGAAAAAAAGAACTGAGCATTGGTCTTAAGGAACAAAACAATAACATGCCCTTGTAACATTAGAAAAAACACATCAAGTTCTATAACATTAAGTAATTTCCTCTCATGTTAGCAAATTTGAGTACTATATTAACCAACATGAAACCATTTTCACAAAGGTAATTAACAATCACAAGTGAGATGCCAATGGAAGTTCTCTATCAAAAATCATTGATTGAAACTATCACATAAGTTTACAATCTAGTTAATATGGTTAAATCATTGCCTAAATTATACCTAGAAACCCTGAAAGATAACAGGAAAAACTCATAATTCATAAGAAACAGATAAAGATAAACAACATTACCTCGCATACCCAGTCAGCTAATTGCTGTTTCACTTTCTCCATGGACAGTGATTTACCGGTCCCTGGACAGCCACATGCGTATAAACTCCCAGCCTTCTCCTGTTCAATACATGCCTTACAAAACTCCAGAATCCTTCGCTGCTCATCTTCTCGGCAAACAACAGTGGACGGTGCTGTGGATACATGCAATGCCTCAGTTACTGCATTTATCTGCTCCATATCTGCACAAAAATTGCTTAATTAAAATCAACAAACACAATAATCACATGACCATATCACAATTATGCCTATAATCAAATCAAATCTAACTCTAGGATTCCACTGTGTTTTAGTAGTCATACTATCTGCCGAACTCTTCACAGGAGACTTGCATGATTTGGTGAGCTTCTCAGAAGAATCTTTCTCGATTTCCTGCAACAATGAGAAATTAAGCTAACCAGCGCTCAATTGCTTTTGCTAAATACAAGCACAAAAATTAAAAATCCATTTTCAATCAAAGAATCTTAAGCATAGAACTACATAGACAAAACACTAAACCGCAAAGATTAATAGCCGCAGTCTTGAGAGTAGATTAACTCACAGTTACAGAAACTTTGGGGCTGGAACTGATGCACCGGCGAGAGGATTTCAATCTGATCGGAGAAGCGATAAAGCTCTCCTGCGTCGCCATTGTATCAGATCTCAATTTCCGCTTCTGAGGAGTGACATCGTCATTGGATCGGCAGATCTCAGATTTAACGGCGGTCAGGGACGAGCTGCGTCTGGCTATGGCAGGCATTCTTCAAAATTGCGTTGGATCGAAGTGTGTTGTGCTTCGATTCCGAGAAAAACTGGTTCGGCGAGAGATTGAGGAAGAGACGGTGAGAGGATTTGGGAGAAAATTGAGATATAGACATTGTTTAAGCGGGAAATGAAAAACGTAGCAAGCTCACTTCCCGCCTTATTAAACTCTGTACATTTAATGGGCTTTACAAGAAGCAATGTATGGGCCTAAGGCCTCAATTGCATTTAGGCCCACTGAAACTCTAAATGGGCCAAAATAATGGCCCAGTCCACTTTTTCACAATCAGTCCAATCCAGCTTTTAGATTTATTTTACTTGGTCCGTTCTTTGATTTACTTCTTATAAAGAATTCGGTTTCATCTGATCTTAGACCAATGTCAAGCAGAAATTCAATTTACATCTAACATTCCTTCAAAAAAAATTGTTCATAAATAAAAAAATCAAGAACGATTTTTCGTGTTTGAATTGTGGCGTTTTGGTTATGAGAGTGATTTTAGTGAGAAAGTCTTGTCCTCGTTCTAAATCGTTAAATTAAAATTATTACTAAATAAGTGGTGTATTTAATGTGAGCTACTAGTTGGTGAATCAAAATTTCATCTTTTGGGCATTGAGCATGCTCTTGAAATTCAAGGTTACACCACTTTTTGCGCATGATTATGAGCAAATTAAACACATGAAATAAAAAGAAAAATCATGATATGAATGAATGGTTTAGGTGAATGTAGGGAACAACATGGTCAACTACATCACATAAGACATTGGAAATAAGCTATGAAGCCATGATATTTTGGAAGCACCAGTGGTTGTGGCTAATGCCTTAATGCAGTGGTTGCATGTGACCCTTATATAACAAAATTACAAAGAAACGAATAGTTTCATATTTTTGACTATTCATCACAAATCTCACTAAAAATGGGACAAACATTGAGGTGGCGGCGCATTTCTATTTTTGGTCCCCCACGTACTTTCTTCGTTATAAAATCAGAGTAATATTTTTTATTATAGAGTCATCGTTGATAATTCATACATAACTGTTAGTTTCTAATCAAAAATAAAATAATACACGTATTTTTTAAAAAATACAAGTAAAACAAGACATTTTATTACGAGTATATGTATAGAATGAGAACTAGTTATTATTTGAGTAATAGCAATGAGTTTTTCTTTTTATATTGCAATGAGTTATTTGCAAAAAAATATCATTAGTATGATGAAATATGAAAAAAAATAGTCAAAATTTTGAGTGGTTAAAACTAAAGCAATTATTTTTGAAATAATAGAAAGACAAGCAACGTCCAGTCAGAGTCGGAAATAATATTATTAAGCTAAATAAATATCTTTATAACACTGATATTTCATTAATTGGTATTTATATTTGTTGAAATGAATTTGTGAACTCATTATCTGTTATGTGGGAATGATATGAATTTTGTACAGCAAGTTGCTTTGGTTGGACTGTGTTGAGTATGAGAAATGGAATCAATAGTCTGAGCCATGGCCCTCCAGTAAAACGACACTACAGTAACTGAAAACGACCACTTGCATGTTGAAAGAAAGTAGAAGCTTGAATCCGTGCACTCACTTAGATATTTCTATCTCTGCCAAATTACCAAAATATCCTCGTCTCTCTCGATGCTTCCATGCATGGCGAACCCAAACAATCATCAACTTGAAGAGAAGAAACTAATAATAATAATAATATCTTAACCTTGATGTGTAATAATTAATAAATGCCTTCATTTTTTTTTCTTATACAAAATGTAAAATATAATTGACAATTATAGTCTAAAAGTGAAATATATTACATGAAATATTAAATGTGCTTAAATTTGTAACTGTGTCATGTTCGTGTTTTATTAAGTTTAACAAAACACGTACGCTTGCAATTATTGGTATTGTTGGGTGAAATATGCTATGCCATGACATACTATTCGTTTCATGTTAGCCCGACTTATTTTGCTATATATGTCGTGTTTGTATTCAGTATTTCAACATTATTACTAATTATATTATGTTGTTGTTTACCTATATACAACACAATTAACTTTTAACATGATACAAACACGGCAAACACACGAAATTATTAGCTATGATATTGAATTGTTAACAAAAATCTTCATGTGGGTCAAGAAGGTGAATGGGTTATTATAAAATAAAATAAAAAAACAAACAAACACTGCATCCATTAAATTCGAGCAAGAGATAGAGTTGTCAATGGGTTTTTTGTATTTGGAAGGATCGAATTGGTGAGAGTGGAGAGATGAGAAGGAGATTAAAGATTAGAAGATAAGGAGATTGGCGTGGCATTGGTGCTTGCATGTCTTTGTCGGATCCGGATCCGAATCCAAATAGTATAGAGCTCAAATATAATCCATCAGGAATTTAGAGGATTTTAGGTCCCAATAATATTTTTATTTCTAATGTGAATGCCAACAAATATTCATTAGTCTCATGCTCAACCCTTCACAATCACTTCTTCTTTACAAGCTAGGTTACAAAAGTAGTGAGCTAAAAATATTTCCTTCCTTCTTTGCTTTCCATAAATATTTTACAACCCCAAATCATATTATCCATAGCTTCTAAAATAATAATAAATATATAGCTGGCTACATGTCATCAAAATAATTGTCATACATTTTTCAAATAATTCATGGATTTTAAGCCCATGTTTTTTCTAACCCTTTAGGATGGAGGAGAGTAAGTGGATGATTCCCTCTCAACGAAAGATGATTTTGTTAATGATCTTTTCAAAACAACATATATTGCTTTTTTTCAATTCGTTCCAATTTATCTTATTGTGGCCCGTTATTCATTTGACCTAATACATGTCTAAGTTCAGTGTATGTGAAAGTTTCCTAAAAGTTTCTCATCAATCATAATCATTGAGGAGAAACATTTTGTCTGGGGCTAAAGTATATCATTCATTATGCACCAGTGTGAGTTACATTCGATAAGCCTGATACATTGTTTTACTCTCGCATCATATTACAATACACTTTATTTAGTTTTAAGCGTTTTTAGTAAGCGGATGTTTCATAATATAAACCAATTATGAAAATTTAGATTTTGAATCTCTATTTAGTGTTAGAGGACATTTGTTTAAATATCGGTAAAAAACAACGCACCACCTGACTTAATTTAATAATTGTTGAGATTGAATAATTGAACATGTAGCGTGCTTTCCACCCTAACAAATTACTTCAACCGAAAAATACTCTAGTTATATCTCAACCTCAATAATTGTTATGTAATGAAAAGGAACTAAAGAAATGAAAATGAAATGTGGTAACAAATTGTATGATGATGACATATGGTTGATTTTGTGCAACATTTGGCAATTTTAAACTAAAGTGTTAGTCTGTTAGGTGCATATCACATGTGAAAGTTATTAGCTCACAAGTCACAGCCCCAAAGCCATGATCAACCAGCACAGGCATGGACAATGAGTGGTGGTTAAATAATTAATTACAGCCTAAATATCAAAAATCAATCTTTTATCATATATTCAATATTATTGGTTTCTCTTTTTAGCATATGGTATATTTTCTCTTGCTTGTCCATTCATATCCAAAAATGATTATCAAGCTATGTTTTTTCACATTGGGAGAACTCACTCACAAGTGAACGGGGATAAAATGTTTTAACAAATATGTAATTATGTGAATTTTTAGATTTTTTAGTTACATTGAAAAATAGAAACGTTTAATTTTAATAATAGTTCATCACCAAATTATAATAGATTAGTTATCGCATAGGGTGAAAACATGTATATCTAAACACAATATTGATACATATTTTATCTACATCAATCATACTATTCTTTTTTATTAATAGCATCAAAACGAATTTCACCTGTAACACTATGACTTAGAGTTTGAATTATTATAGCCATCAACCACAAAGAAAACAGAGGCAAAAGTGTGAACGAATTATCTAAAAGTTGGTGAAGGAGGTGCAAGAGCCCCCAACGACCTGTGAAGAAAATCATAAAACTCTTGTCATACTTTCCATGCAACTCTAACATCTCTTTTTTTTTTTTTTGATAAACTGGGCATAGATAAATTAGCCTAACCCCAAGTCTGGGTTGGCACAAAAGGAACTGGTCAAACCAGCATCAGAGTACAGAGTTGGGATTACTCCCACAGGAGGGAGATCCAGATGCATAAAGTTACAGTCCAAAGTTAAAGCAAAGTTAGCTAGAAAATCAGCAACCCGATTTACAACTCGAGGGGATCGGATAATCAAAAAGTCCTTGAACTCCCTAGCACGCTCCCTGCAAGCCAAAATTATAGATCTCCAAGGATGAGAATCAGTGTTCAAGGAGTAAAAATCATCAGCAATAACAGAAGCATCCACTTTGATGATTATTTTAGAACATCTAAGTCTTTTGGCAAGAGATAATCCCTCAAGAACACCCCACCATTCAGCCAGACCCGCTACAGACCAGCCAACCAATTTGCAGCTACCTCCCAACCACTTCCCTAAATGGTTTCTGGCAACAGCTCCCACACCGCTATCACTCGGATTACCTTTCGAACAGCCATCAGTGTTAATTAACTCTAACATCTCAAAAGAGGGATTTATCACTCTAACGACGAGGAATAATTGAGTTAATGCATGACTATGCAGGAACCAAATACACCTCTTAAACAAACACTAACTAAGTTTGCAATAAAACAATTTTCACATAGACGACAGTTATCGAGTTTGATGCACAAAACGTTATGACTATGCTACATAGTGCACTAGAGATGTGATATATTTGGTTTAATTCTTGGTTGTTAGTCGATTTTTGAACCGAATAATTAATTCTCTTACTACGTCAGCCGTTTTAATAATAACAATAATAAGTGGGTTGATTGGGACATTGACTTTCAACTACGTGGCCCATGGTTGGTATACAAATGTATGAACACTGCTTCCTGCAAAGCTACGTTTCTTTGTTTCTCTCTTTTACAAATGTGTGACCACTGAGCTCTGTCACACAGACAATGCTATGTTGTGCCACTGTTGTGTTGCTCTGCTATTGCTCGTACACCATGATTGAGAGCATTTATTATTTAATTATTTACCTCTTTTTTGTTTACATTTCTCATTTCATTTTCACGTCATTTTATCCATGTATATACGAAGAGTAATATGAACATTAGTTGACTGATATAATTTTATATCAGTTGCACTAATAAGGTGGTGACACCTCATTTAAAATTATGGATCCGG
>JAYMSZ010001118.1:0-15474 GCA_036897665.1 Pelargonium citronellum | reverse complement strand
TGCCGAACAATCACGAGAGAGAAAAATGTCTACAGATATTTCTAATAGACGTGATATAGACATACCAAACAAGCCCTGATTATGATACATCAAAATCGTTTAATTTTCATTGAAACTCAAGGCAAAACACAATCAAATTCCAACAATTACATCTCCAAATTTCTCCAATCAAAGTACAATAAGATGAAAAATGGACTATACTACTACAAATCAAAAGGCTCAAGCACCACCAGCTTCATAGGGCAAAGCATGAACCATTAATAATACAAAATGAGGCATCTTTGATCCATGGAAGTGAAACATTTCCATTTCTTGCAGTTCCATCAATTTTTTTACCACAAAATCATCTAAATAGAGTTGCCATGCTCTCATCATCTCTACCAACAATTCAAGTCAATATCATGTTGGGCTATTGGTGAGGTTTGATCTGCATCAATTAGTAAGTGCATTACCGTAAAATCACGTAGAAATACCCGAGAAGTCGTTTGAGGAAACGTCATGGCCGGAGGAGACCTTTTGTTTCCTCCCATGCCTCCGTCTACTTTCGGCTCCTCCTTGAGTTCCTCTGCTTACTCCTTTCTTCCCCATCCCGATGTTTTGTTGATGCTCCGCCTGTCTTCAATTGCAGACAATGGATCAGTTTTATAGCCAACAAGAGCAACTATTTCTATGATTTATTGTTTAGTACTCAATTCGGGACAGCAGAACCTAATTACTTAATGTCTTCTTGATATGATTCAAGCCCAAGAAACAATACCAAATAGGAGATTCTCAAATATAAATCATTCTATTACTAAAATAGGGACATGGTTCAAGCCCGATATCATAACTCTTAGAGAATCAAGAAACAATACCAAATTGGTGTTGGGACAGAAAGATCCCAAGTATTTATAGTCTTAGGAGACTCAAGAAACAATACCAACACCAAATTGGAGATTCTCATATCTACACCATTCTATTAGTCAATTCAGGAAATGACTTAAGCTTGATATCTACTCTTAGAGACCCGAGAAACAATACCAAGTTGGATATTCTCGCATCTAAATCATTCTGCTATACTCAGTTAGGGACAGCAAGAACCCTAAGTACTTGTCTTCTTGACACCATCAACTCTTAGAGAGTACATGGTGAAGCTTTATATGAGTATTTTCAACATGTAAACAACTTCAATGAAGCCGATCAGGGTTTCCATATTAAACATGGTATGCATTTAAATGGGAGATGAAATTAGCAAGAAGGTGAAGGAAATGAAGATAACACTGACCCCTACGCAGAAATTCTGATAGTGAGCGTCAAAACCAGAAGATTCGCCAAAGTTAGCTTTCCCAGTATTCATGTCTGTGGAATTGCGCTTGTTGGCGTTAGAACTTTCACAATATGACCCATACAAGGAAGAGTTAGCTGATGAAGAGCAAGTAGTAGAGCTCATAGTGTGAGAGCTGGAACTATATGACTCAACATCCTCTTGGAACATTTCTTCAAAAAGTTCTTGCAATTGCTCAAAACTCTCATTCCCATTGTCCTGCTTATTTCACAAAACAAAACATAATCAATTACACTATCATTATTAGCATTATGTACTAAAAACGGGCAACGCAAATACCCGACACCACTCTCCCGCCAATTTAAGGTACGGGTAGGTTCATTTAGTAAGCAACCTGAACCTCTTTCATGAGACTACAACCTTTTCTCTAAGGGGCCGAGCTACACAATAATAGGCAGCCTTCCCCTTTACCCACTAACCTCTCCCTACCGGAATCAATGTGATTCGAACCCACGACTTCTCAGTGAGAAGTATGTGCCTTGAGTCATTCCCTAGGGGATAACAAGACTACAACCTTACTGTTGCACTAAGGAACATTGCGTAGCACTAATATTACTACGAAGAACCAAAATATACCGGCTTTATCTAAGTTGTAAACTTACAATCAAACCTATTTCAACAAGAGAATAGCTTTGATCATACCATCTAGGGCACACCACCATCTCCACAATTCATTGGAGGCTCAACTCAACATTTTTTTGTCTCCTTGAGATCACACGTGTTACGCAACAACGATTGAGATGTCAGCAAGCTCTCGTATAGACGAGCATGCACCAAATGATACGTAAAATATTTACTCATACTATAACGATGCAAATAGACAAAAATAATGGAAAAGGAAGAAGCTTACACTAGGCTTGGTTTGGGTCATCATAGCAGCCATCTCATTCAAAAAATCACCCATTCCCTGCATATATTGAACACACATTCAAAACATGTAAATCTTTCCATATCCAACCAAGTAGTAAAGATCAATGAACCAATCAAACAAGTTATAAAATGCAAGAAAATAAAAGAGAATATCAAAATCCCAAATCTAATGGTTAAATCAATGATTTTTTTTCTTTTCAATAATGACTTGGTAAATTCACCATATAATTCTACCCAAAAGTCAAAAATTTCAAATTGTCTCAATTATTGAGTCTCCATATTAACAAAACTAATTGCAATGTACCCCACAAAGAAAAGGCATTATGCAGAGAGTGGACCACATTGATGCAATGAATTTAAAACATACAAAATCTAAGATAATAATGATTCTGAATAGAAAATTGAGCCAAGAAACACATACATTTTCGTCATCATCATCACTGTCGTAGACTCCTACATCGTACAAGAACCTCTTGTTGGAGTCAGAAAGCACTGTGCACAAAAATCAAACATAGGACCATTTAGACATCAAAAACTGATGTAGTGATTAAAAACAAACAAATTGTGGCAAAAATTACCAGAATATGCTTCTTGAATAGCCTGAAATTTCTTCTTGGCTTCTTCAACAAACTTTGAATTTCCAGAGGCAGAGCATCGATCTGGGTGCCATCTCTATCCACCACATACACACAAAAAAAAAATACTTTAATTTTCAGGATTCTGAGAAAACCCAATTCATTTATCACAAAACAGAGAAGATCCAATTGATCAAAACTAAGAGAGAGGTTAAAAGTTGTAAGAAATGTGCCTAAAAAAACAAAATGGTCACTTTGGGATTATGATTGTTCTAGCAAAATACAGAGACCAACACCCATAAACCTCAGCTGATTGTTGATAAAATGAGTGATTTTTTAGGATTCCGAGAAAACCCGACTACTCACAAAACAGAAAAGACCCAATTGATCAAAACTAAAGATCGAGAGAGAGGTTTCATGCAATAAAAAACTCTCGATAATAACAAGTTTCCAACAAACATTTAGTGGCCCAAAACAAAAATTGGTCACTTTAGGACTCAATGTTATACAAATTACAAAAGACCAAAAACCCCGCTGATTGTTAGATCAACTACGTAAATTTTCCATGATTCTGAGAAAACCCAAAACCAAAAAAAATTGGTCAATATAAGATTCAACAGTTAATGCAAACATAAAATCCAAAATCCCAAAAAAAAAAAAAAAAAAAAAAAAAAAAAACTCATTGTTAACTCAAATGAGTGTTTTTTTCCAGGATTCTGAGAAGACCCAATTGAGAAAAAATGAAGAACAATAGTGAAACACTAACCAAAGCAAGTTTCTTATAAGCATTCCTGAGCTCAGAAGCAGAGCATTCCTTGTTCAACCCCAAAACCGCGTAAAAATCACTGCTTTTCTCTTCCCCACCAGCCATCTCTCAATCTCTTCACAACCCAAACTCACAAACCCAATTTATTGTCGACAAATTATAACAAAATCTCCCAAAAAGGAAAACAAAAAACGACCCTCCTCCAGATTCAGTTCAAAACAGAGCACATGCGTCTATATATATAAAAAAATTAATGTAAACCTCGTAGGCTACATCTTCACGGAAGCTAGGGTTAGAGGTTTCGTGAAGATGAGATCAGAAAATTGAAGACGAAGAGAATTAATTTTAGGAGAAATTGGATTCATCTCCTAAAACTCCGAGGCTCTCTCAAGAACGGTCTAGAGACAGAGCATTCTTATAGTTTTTTTTAATGTTCTTGATTTTTAAAAAACAGTTTTTTTTTTGGGTGTTAATTTTTAAAAAACTGTTTTTTGTGTGTTGTAAAATAATGAACGGTGAGATGAGGTGTTGTGGGAGATGGACGGCTGGGATTGTCTAGTGAAGAGATATTTTGTGTAGCTGTGTGTCTCCAGAAGCTTCTTTGGGTTACTACTGTGTAGTCTTTATTTTATGGTATATAGGTTAAGGGTGGGTCCCACTTTGAGAGGTGAAAGTGGAGGTTGAGGTTAAGAAACAAGGCTTTGTTTTTAGTGGATTTTACTAATGTGCCATTATAGTATTAGGAATATAAACTTGAAAGTGTTTGTTTGATAACTCTACTTGAAATCGAAAGAAGATGTCACAGTAAGTATCAGGGACAAGGAGGAGGTAAAACGGATGATGTTCGATAAATTAGTGCAAAATATCTTTTTTCATAGTTCTTCGAGCTTCACTCACCTTCCTGAAGCTCCTTTCAATTTTTCAGGTAGAGAGATCAAACATGATTTGCTTAAGATTTACGAGTTTGTTTGATCATAGCTAGAGAGGTTCTAACTCAAGACCTCACAACATAAGCCAAAGCGTACTAATCACTTGGTCCGCAAGACGTTGGTGACACATTTTTTATGACATCCAATAAGATAATTGTATCATATTCCTATCGTACTAGGGAATGGTCCTCTCAATGCTCTAACGCCCACACCAGATATGGACTAAGTTGTCTCACGACGTTCTGAACTTAGCTCACGTACCGCTTTAATGAGCAAACAACCCAACCCTTGAAACCTACTATAGCCCCAGGTTTCGAAGAGCCAACATCGAGGTGCCTAACATTTCCGTCGATGTAAACTCTAAAGAAAAATCAGTATGTTACTCCTAAAGTAACTTTTAATCGTTGAGTGACGGCCCTTCCACTCGACACCGTCGGATCACTAAGGCCGACTTTCGTAAAAGACCCAACATGCTTGAGAGTTGAGTCCATGAATGAAATAGTATCATTGTTCTTCTCCTCTAGCCTAGAAATATTTATACACACTTTTTAATTCATATTGGATCTTGATGATTGACCTCTTTTCATCACTAGCCTCAAACCTTAAACAAAAAAATGTCCCATGCCAACTTTATTTCACAGGAATCTTCTTTTCTATTTGTGTGTAATTTCTTACATCTCACATAGACACCAAATCTTATATCATGTTTGTGATAGTTTAAAGATAGTGCTCAATAATTATATTCAAGAATATTAAACAAATTTAAATAATGCCATATAACATACATGCACCAACTCTCTTCCATTTCCATCAGCTGTCCATGCTGGAAATGAGAAATTGGAGATCGGTTAGATTA
Organism: Pelargonium citronellum; assembly: GCA_036897665.1. Classification (NCBI taxonomy): domain Eukaryota; kingdom Viridiplantae; phylum Streptophyta; class Magnoliopsida; order Geraniales; family Geraniaceae; genus Pelargonium; species Pelargonium citronellum. The sequence continues at coordinate 10,154 of JAYMSZ010001118.1, read as the reverse complement.
TAGAGAAAAAAAATCTCATCATCGATTAATATTCATATCCGTCTTAATAAACTTCTGGACGTGGAGCGTTCTGCCCAGATTCATTTCGTTTGTCTCTTAACTGAGAGTTTTAGTCAATTTATAGTAGTTGAAATTCCTGATACTCGTAGATTATATTAGATGAATGTAGAAGAGAGAGCAATTTGATATATGGGACCAAAAAAAAAAAGAAACATAAAAATCAATGCAATTCAATAAAAGATTTTATGAGGAAGTAGCTATCAAACTTCTATGAGCTTCCCTTCTCATCCCTAAAGCTCTGTGGTGTCAGCTTGTGAGACTGTGACTTTGTGTGGTCCAATGAGACCTGAGTGATCAGAGACACACACACACACACAACTGACAGGAAGAGACTTGTGGATCACGTGCCAAGCTGCCCTAGTCACGTGCTGTGTGGTGATGATCACTGACCAGCCAGCCTCTATCTGTATCCTCAAGACTCTCAACAGCTGAAGAAGAACAGGTTACAGCCTTACAGGACAGTAACTTCAAATTTAATGATCTCACCCCAATATCAAGATAATCTGATATTGTGGAGTTTCAAACATTTATTGGTGCAAAAACTAAGACAAAACTTGAAAAAAAAAAGGAAACACTGGACTTTTAAATGAATGTATTCACGTGTACTACAACTCAAAAACTTAAACTAATAAGTGGATTACTCAACTAGTATATCAAGTGGCAACAAAGTTCTGTTTCGATGTGGGATTCCTTAATACTTCCCCTTACGTGCAAACTGGATAAGAGAACGGACCACGGTATGATAACATGTTAAACTCGCCTCCAACCGAAAAGCTTAAACTGATAAGTGGAAATGTTCAACTAATATATCAAGTGGCGATATAGTTCACATTATTTCAATGTGGGATTCCTTAACACTTCCCCTCACGTGCATGCATGGACAAAAGAACGAACCATGCACGCAGACGGGTCAGTAGGCCACAATAGAACTAGCTTCGATACCATGTTGAAAAAATTTAACCTAATAGGTGGAGGGCTCAACTAGTATATTAAATGGCAACACATTTTTTTAATAGTTTTGATATGAAATGGATATTTAACTAGCAATGGAGTTTATTTAGGCAAGCTTCTCCCCATTTTCTACATGCACCTGAAATCCGACTCACATATTTGCGGGTTTGAGTTGCACAAAATAGACCTAACTGACTTTCGGGTAAGGTCTATCATGGGATTGGATGACTGCGTACTTCATCCACACATTTTCAATAGCAAACCCACGACCCGAAAGTCTGCACCTCTTGCAAATGGGTTAGAATTAGGCAATTAATTTCAACCTAATAAAGAAAACTCAACCTGAAATCTAAATAGTTAACTCGTTCCCACACCATATAGGATTTCAATTTACGTACATAAAGTCGTATTGATTAGAGAGATATGATGCTCAAATTATATGACAACTCATTTTCAGTTCACAGTGCCAAATACTAAGTGCATCTCTTAACTCAGCTAAATTCAAATAATGATCTATTTTTGGAAATAACCACTAATAATTCTATGCATGACTGAGCCAAAACTGTTCATGCATCAATCATGCAAGGACAATACCAAAGAAAATATCTCTTGGTTCCATGGTTCTTGTGCTTCCAGTACAAGTATAGTTTGTACATACCTGAGCAGTTTTGGTACCAAAATGTCAAAGCTAAACAGCACAGGACACATATGATGTGGTTGGTGGAGAAGTCAAGCCACTGACTCAATAACTTGTGTAGCTGCACTTGTTGTCTCCTGATGTGATTAGTACCAGATATTATGCCACAATTATAGTCCAATTCATGTATAAATCAATGTGAAAATCATTAGTTTTGAGTGGAAACAGAATATACAATCAAAGTGTCCAGTGTCCACCCATTAGGATTAGGAACAAATAGCCAACCACCTGGATTTCAACTTAAAAAGAAGGCAAAAAAGGTTTATATTTAGAGCAACCTGGAACATTGATCAAGCATCTTGAAAAGAGAAGAAAGAAGATGGTGCTTTTCAAGGACAGTCTTGTATGAGCTTATATGGTAAATCTTTTCATGGTTGTTAAATCGTGATTCAAAATGGGATTTGAAATCGAATTGAATCAAAAGATTTAGGTATAACCACACAAAACTTCTAAAAGGAGTTATACATGAATATGTCAATTATTCTTAGAAGAAGGAAAAAAAGTAGCTTAAACTGAAACAAACATTTTAGTAAGTAAAATATAATACCTCATTCGTCCCAAAATGAGTGTCTTGGTTTATATTACGAGAAAAATTAGTAAGTTAATGTTGTACATTTACTCTTGTATTCCCATGAACATGTGTTGTAAGTTGTGATAAACTCAAGAGATACTAGCTAACTTATTATATTGATACTATTGGTAATCCATGCATAAATAACTTCTAAAAAAGGAAACATGACACTTATTTTGGGATAGAGAGAGTAATTATGAAGTCGAGACATATTCGACGTGATTAGGTGCAGCCTCCTATGACCTAGCATATGTAAATTGGATGAATCGGGAGAATCAAATAGAGAACTAAACACTAACAAGTACTCTTATACAAACCAGACATATCCATATACATGTTTTTCTTAGTTGCATTCACAAAAGCTTTCAAGATTGATCGAACATGGACATTATCAATGAAAATTCCATGGACGAGCAATTACATTTATCAGAAAATCGCTGTTTGTTGGCTTGTTGGGGGCTAAATAAGGTCTTCAAGCACAAATTCTTGGGGTTATACACTTAGGTAGCGTATGGATTTAAAAATTGGAATGAGAAGGAGGATGAGATTCTCATAACCGAAATGTCTTAATCCGAACATGAAGATTGAAAATCTCTTCCCCATTTTAATCTTTGATTCGCATTCTTGAACAAAAGTTATACTCCAAATGCTATCTTATACCATTTCCCACCATGCTTTGCTATGAAGCTAATGACAATGAGAAGCCATATTTTCACCAAATTTACTTAAGATTTCTCAAATTCTCATTTCAGAATCTTAGCTCAGCTACCATATAGTCTACAAAGTTCACAACATGAACAATCCCTAATTCTTCAATTTCTGAGAATTGAACCATATTTTCACCAAATTCATTCAAAATTTCCCAAATTCTCAGCTCAGATTCTTAGCTCAGCTAATCAAACGACACAGAAACCATTTTAAAGCCAAAAATAACAAGATTTTGAGATCATCGAATACAGCAGAATCAAATCATGTCAAGAACTGAAGTGAATCGAATAGACAAATGCAATCAAATTCACAAAAAAATCAACAAACAATTGCTTTAAGACACAATCAGAAAATGAAAATTTAGGGTTTTGATGTGTACGGACCAATTTTGGCGGCTGAGCAACGCCGTCTCCGCCGTCGAAGTGGCGGCGACGATCACCAGCTACTTTCTCGTTCTGTTTTTTTTCTTGGAGCGAAAGTTAAACGACGGCGTTTTTGTTGGGCTTAGAGCTATATATTTCTTCTTTTGGGCCTTGATTTTCATGACCCAGCATATATTACAATTTGAACACAAACTCGCGGGTTGCGGCACCCGAAACCCGATCTACGGTAATTTTAACAATTCTATTAACAAATTCGACCAAATGTCCTTAAATAACTCAATCTTTTAAAATGTTTAGACTAAACTGACTCATTTGCATAAATTATGTACTAAATTGACACGTTTGATAGTTGATGAACTAAAATGACACGAACTGGATAGTTTGTGGACTAGTTTGAAATTTTTTTCTTTTAAAAGAAAGGGGCAAAGAAGTAAATTGAAGTGGGTCGCCTTTGGAGACTATAGAGTGGCATTGACCAAGAGTTGAACAGAGCCAGCGAGAACCGTCAAAAGAGATACAATCATGTCCATTCAGCACAGGACACGACAGTGTGTCCGATAACACCGTAAAATATCCCAAAACAACCCATCTCATTCTCTTTCTCTCTCCGTCTCTATCGCACAAATCAATTTTTGAGCAAAAAAGCAGACTTTGATGAACTTCTGTTAGCTGTACTGTACACAAACCCCGTAGTCACCAACTATTGGAAGATCTACAACCTCTCTCTCTCTGCCAGTTCTACATACACATACTATCGGTTGGCGGCTGGATCTCCTTGGCTCCGTCGTCACCTCCTAACAGGGTTTCGGGAGTGGAACTGCTGTCAATTCAGGTCAGGACTCAATTTCTCTCCTCGTCCGTTTTCTCGGGACCCAAACACGCTCTCCAATCGGATTTTTGTCTGATTTCGGTGATTCTGGTTCTCCAGATCCGTTGTTTGGTTAATTAGACTAGCGTGCGTGCTGTTGATTTGTGCTTCTTGTTTGGCTGCTGAGATAATGCGGGGATACCGAAGAATTTTGGGGGTTCTATGTGTTTTCTGTTTGTACGGGGTGGGAGGATTTGAAAAGCTATGCTGTAGTGTGGTTTGGTTGAGGATCAGGACCTTGGACATAATTCATTCCAACTAGTTAAATTGTTTGGTCCGTACTACAGAAATGGGTGTTAATTGTATTCTTTGGGGATAATTAGATGTCATTTTGAGAATTTGAGATTGAGCTGATTGGATTTTGATTAATGTTTGTTCCTTTTAGAATCAAAAGTTTCCCTTGCAAGTTTAGTGGAATTTGGTGCTTGGTGGAGCTAGCAAGTTTATTATGGCAAGTCGACTGAAGGAGGATGAAAAAAATGAACGAGTTATCCGGGGTCTTCTCAAGCTTCCCGAGAATCGGAGATGCATTAATTGTAACAGTTTGGTATGTGTATACTGCATTCTTGTTCATATGTTGTATTAGGGTTTTCTGTTTTGGATTATATGAAATAAACTACCGTTAATAAATAGAAGCAGCTACCATAATTAAGCCTATAACCAATAAAGAAGTTATCTATGATTACATTGTCCCTTGTGAAATTTTGTTCCATTGTCGTGAAGTGATCAATTTGATTGAATTTTAAGACACTAAAAGTCTTTTTCTTTGTGTTTATTTATTCAAATTAACATAATTGTACATGTATTTAATGCAATACTGGTGCATTGTGAAATCATTCCTTTCTTTGTACTACACATACTTCCGAATTTAGTCTCTTTTTTGTAACAATCCCTATATGTTGGCGTTGCAAGGGTCTACGGAAAGAACCACTATATAAACTTTTTTCAAGCTGTTACCTCTTTTCTATCAGCTTTATGCAAAAATGTTAAATTATTCTGTAGGCTTTGATTTATGGTACAGATATAGCAGAATTTGGGGTTTACTTGGACATATGCTAGTATAGTAGTATTCCTTTTACTGGAGAGACTAGAAAGCATTTTATGTTCTCTAATTATTGCTAATCTGTTTTTTGCCAAACAGGGATCTCAATATGTTTGCACTAATTTCTGGACATTTGTCTGCACAACTTGCAGTGGAATACAGTAAGTTCTAATATCTTTTTTAGCATGTTAATCAACTTCTATTTTTTCAGCTGTCCCAATTCAGTCAGGTTTGATATCCACAGTAATTTTCAAGTTTTATTATACATAGACGAGTGGAGTAGGAGTACATATGGCGTCCATATGTTAATTACTTGAATGTTTGTTTTTTTTTCAGCCGAGAGTTCACTCACCGAGTTAAATCAGTGTCGATGGCTAAATTTACATCCCAAGAGGTGATTTCCCTTCAAGAGGGGGGAAATAAGGTACAAATTGTCATATCCCCAGGGATCTATCCTTTTTATTTAATTTTTCAGTAGAAAATTTTGTTTAGGATTTAATTTATGATTTGTCCATGAAAAGGATGCTCAAGTTTTGCAATTGCTGAATAATACTTTGTGTGTGTGTGTGTGTGTGTGTGTGTGTGTGTGAATCATTTGGTTTAATCCAAATTCGAGTTGGGTAGGACCACAGGGAGGCAAAGAATAATAATACTGCTTTTGTTAGTCTATAAATAATATATCTGGAAAGTAAAAAGTACACGTTACAATTCCCCTGCAAAACAAACTAACTTGAATGGGTATCGTATCCCATCTCCCATACTGATGGATTTCATGGACTTTTCTTTTATCAGTTGAGCTACACAACATGGGGTATCTCTCCCTTTGTAACCTAAAACCCCTCCCCAACCGACTCAATGGGAGTTGAACCCACGAGAAATGTGTGTCTTGACCATTGAGCCATCCCCTAGGGGACAATGGATTTCATGGAATTTCTTTAATAAAAATCAACAGAAATTGTATTAAAAGAAAAGAATCAGAAAAAATCCCTCCTGTTTTTCATTGATCTTCTAAGTTTTCATTTTATCCCGTCTCATTTCACAGCGTGCTAAGGAAGTCTATTTTAAAGAGTGGGACTCACAGCATCATTCAATCCCTGATAGCAGGTTATTGGTTGTACATTATGTCTTAATTCATATCAATATCATCATATGGATACATTCTGACGTATGTATTTGCTGCCAGTAATGTTGAGAGACTACGAGATTTCATAAAGCATGTCTATGTTGATAGAAGATATAGTGGTGAAAGGAACTTTGACAGACCTCCAAGAGTAAAGATGGTAAGATGACTCTCAGCTCACCCACTGCATTTTTTGCCAAACATATTAAATGCGGGTACCTGTAATATTTGTGTATAGGAATGTATTTAGTTTTACTAATATAGTGATTAAATTGGTTAAGATAGCATCAAATTAGCCAGTAAATTTATTTCTAAACTACGTTTTAGGGTGACAAGGACGACTCCAACGATACCAAGAGAGCAGATACTTATCAGGGAGGATCCCGTAGCCCACCGTATGAGGATACATATGAACGCCGTTACAGCGACAGGTCTAGTCCTGGTGGAAGAAGTTACGGTGAAAGAAGTCCCGGATATGATCAAGAAAGTCGGCAGTATGGTGACCACAAGAAAAGTCCAGCTCGCCCTGAAGTTGTCAATGACTGGCGTCGAGAAGATAGATTCGGAAATGGACGAAGATTTGAAGATCGTAGGATATCTGATGATGGAGATGCAAAGGTAGAAGGCAGATCACCTGAGCGGCCGAAAGATCTGGATACATCCAGTCCCCCTATGGTACGGCCAGTTAGAGAGATTTTGGGGGATAATATAGTGCCTCTTCGCATAAGTGAACCTCCAAAGTCCAATGGTGGCAGGACAGCTGACGGATCTACGCACACACAGGTAATGCTTCTGTCTGTTGACTTGCATGTGTTTTAGCTGCTTATATATATTATTTGTTTCTCGTGGTGATTTTTACTTCAACTTTTTGAGAACTAAATGTTTCTTGGTGGCACTGATGCACCATTAAGTATTATTGACCATTTAGACGAGTGTGGTATATGTCTCTTAAGTTCCAGTTGTTTCGGGAAGTTGTTTTTCCCTACAGAAAATGTCCTCTGCTAAAAATAGCATCCAAAATTTATATTTTCTAGTGTTTGGTGTTTGGTGTTCACATAAACAACTATTTTTTGGATACAGATCTAAAAATTAAAACAAAAATAGAACACCTCAATTATGTTGGATACGCCATGTGTACAGCCTCTCCATCATGGAGACTCACAGCAGCAATTTGAGATCTTTATAGCAAGCTCATCCGTGCTTCCAATCCCCAAACAATTCCTAATATCTGTAATATATTTTCTTTTCTCTGTAAACATGGTCAAGCATACAGCCCCAGTTTCCAGAAATAAAGCTCATTCTTCAATTATCAATAATAGTACCCTCTGAATATCTCAACCCTCTTATCCACAACCTCTAATATCTGAATAACACAGCCCTGTAAGCCATTTGAAGCTACACCAGGTTTGGCCATCAATGACATTGGCAAATCAGATCTTTAAGAACTCAATATAGACATTAGGAGAGTGTTTGAAAAGGGAATCTGGTTCCATTGACCGCACTGACAATTGAAGCAATCGTGACACCCCTGTTTATTGTACTTTCCTATGGCTCTGGTCCAGATTTGCTCGACATATAAAGAATCGTGCGATGGAAGCCACCAAATGATCGAAATCAATCACTTCTCCTTTCAACAAGCTCTCCACCTGCCAGAGGATGGCCAGGTTTTTTTTCATTTGGTCACCGCAGATCTGTTCCTGCTTTTAGATCTTTAACCTCTAGTTGGTTACATTTTTCAACATGTTGTCCAAATTTAAAAATATTTACTGTTAAAAATGGGAAAAATGGTATGAAGAGAGATAGGAAAGGGCGGTATGGTCCGCAGGGTGGTCAAGCACCGGTCATATTACATTTTGGAGATGGGTATAGATTGGTAGAATCAAGAATCAAGAGAGATAGGAGGAAGTTTTTTTTCCCTATTATGAGAGATTTTTTTCCATAGGCTTGCTACTGCTTCCCCGCATAAATCCAGAACTTGGGGAAAATGAATAGATTTATAGTAATTTAATTTTCTCTCTTCGTTTTTTTTACAAGTATGCAAGTCATTATATTGGTTTAAATTGGATCTTAAGCCCCTACAGAGTTGGTTTGTGAAATCTAAAATTTTCAGAAACAGCCTTTAACTGGATATATGTAGTGTATGGCTTACCCATTACCTTTTAGCGTACCAGAATGATCCATTTGCACAGCCACTTCATATCAAACCATGTTCCGACTAATAACTGATATCTGTATAATGAAAACCACAAATAAGATTGCAAGTCATAAATTCTGTAATAGTGACTGCTCATCCATGTTTTTAAACAGTAGTGGTCAGCAATTATATTCAAGAGGTGATAGATGAGAACTCTTTTCTTACTTGGAGATTTTACAATTTTTGGTGGGGTTGGGTGTTATGATATAGAAAAGTTTGATAGTTTTGCCTTCTATGGGTTTGCTTCGAATTATTACGAATATGCATCTCTCTTGCCCTCTCTCCTCTGTGCCCTTGAATAAGTTTTAAAATTATATGCTTCATATCTATATTGCTGCTTGACCTCTTGTGATAAAAAACTCTACTGCATTTTGTTATTTATTTGGATGGTGCTCACTGTTTTCTTTCTGTCCATTAGTGAGTACTTCATGGAAAATAATGAATGAATGTAATTGTTGTAAGTTACCTATAATTGCAGAGAACTGCATCTTCCAGTAGCTTGGGATCCACCAATGGGAATCCAGCAGAAGTTAAATGGGAGAGTTCTGGAAGTTTGATTGATTTCGATGCTGATCCTGAGCCACCGGTGGCTGCAGCAGTACCTCAAACACAGCAACCTACTGTGATGCAGTCTACTGCAATACCAACAAGTTCACCCAATGACAATAATTGGGCCTCTTTTGATATTTCCCCAGCAACTAACGTGACTCAAGCTCCTTTAAATTCTCTAGATTCTGTACTAGCACAATTATCCGTGCCAACATCTGTACCTGGTATATCCAGAGTAGCAGGTGGCATGGATACTCAGACAACTGGACCAGCTGTCAACAATCTGTTATCGGTTAGTAATGATGCAACTGTTGGTCCTGCAGGGCACACACTGCCTTTTAGTGCTGGTGCTCCAGCAGCTGCTCCAAACAGGAGCTTTTCAACATTTCCTCCAAGTGGTGCCCCTGCAGCTATCCCTGGATTGATGCAGATGTTGCCTACACCTGGTGGTCAGTGGCCTGGCTTGCAGCATCAGCAGCCATCTATGTCCCCAGCGAGTGGTATTCAGTCTAATTTTGCACAATTTGGTGGAGCTTCAAGCAATCAGGTTAGCACTTATGATGTATCTTCAGTTGTTATGTTTTGTTATGATGTACTATTTGTTCACATTGTAACTTAATTAATGTTGACAGCCATGGAATTTGTCGCCTGCTCCAAATGCTCAAGGGTCATTGAGCACTCCGGCTGTGCATGCACCTCCAGCAGTTTCAAAACCAGTTCAGGAGCTCACTTCTGGTGTTGTATCACAAACTACTATGGAATTAAAATCAAGTGAAAGAAAAGTATTGCCCGAGGTAATATTATCTTTATATTGGGTTTCATCTGGCGCATATGTTAATGTTTTTGTGTTTTTTGTATCTTATAATCATATTGTCTGCAGGATCTTTTTTCTTTTAACTATCCTTCCATGTCGGCGCCAGTTCCAGGGTGGCAAGCTGGTCCACCACATGGCATGGGGTTCAGTATGCAATATAATACTGCAGCGGTATGTCTTACTCTTAGACAATACTA
>JAYMSZ010001117.1:0-15478 GCA_036897665.1 Pelargonium citronellum | reverse complement strand
TTATGGTAGTTTGTATAGGGTCAATGTAAGTTCTATTTTCAATTAATAAAAGTAGCAGATTCAAGGGAAAAAAAAATATATATTGCACATTAGGACGGCCCATATGGAGTTCAAATTGGGCCCAAAATTATTTGAGCTTATCTAAGATAGTCAATTGGTACAACCCGACCCGAATAGGCTTCAGTGTCATCAACCTCCGAACCCAATTAACAGCCCACACCACAGCAATTGAAAATTCCCAAAACCCTACTGTCCCTGAACTCTCCTCCTAAAACCCTAAAACCTCCAGCTTGCTCCGATTCGCAATCAGACGCCATGGCCAAGAAATCGAAACCTAGTGGCTCAGACGCTAAGAAGAGCAAGAACCGGAAGAGCAAGGGCGGTCCAGATGCCGTAGCCATGAAGCACAAAGCCCCCAAGTCCAATCCCTTCGAGACCATTTGGTCGCGTCGCAAATTCGACGTCCTCGGCAAGAAGCGGAAGGGCGAAGAGCGCCGCATTGGTCTAGCTCGCTCGCGCGCCATCGACAAGGCATCTTCTAGCTCCTACGCTTTGTCTCAGTTTCATTACTTTTTTCTCTGTGAATTTGTGTATCTGTGCACTGTTTTGATGTTCTGATTTGTGATTGATGTTTTGGCGAGCAGAGGAAGAAGACTCTGCTGAAAGAGTACGAGCAGAGCGGGAAGTCTTCCGTGTTCGTGGACAAGCGAATTGGGGAGGAAAATGATGAGCTTGAGGAGTTTGATAAGGCCATTCTTCGTTCCCAGCGCGAACGACAGGTAGTTTGTTGTGTCTCGTTGCTTAAAATTGAAGAGTTTTGCTTAATTGATTGCCTAGTAATGTTAATTGTATGCTGCTTTGTCGGTAGAGCTCAACAAGGATACAAAATTGAAACCTTCACCTTTGTTGCATTCGTTGCTGCAGAGCAGTAGAATCTTATAGCTTCTTTCACATTGTTTCTAATGAAGTAATGGAATTCAGCTCAATATGTTTATTTGAGTGCTTTTGGTGTCAGGAAGATGAATGTTTTATGAGCAAATGACAAATTTGGAACTTACGAAGTGTATTTGCTAATTTTCTTGACAATTACAGTTCTGGTTTTGAAAACCTTAACTATTAAGTTGGATATCTTGGAGTTCTCAAGTCTCTTGTATCTTTTCAATAAAAAAATTTCCCATTTGTATGGTTCACAGTTGAAGTTGGGCAAGAAAAGCAAGTACAACTTGTCTGATGGTGAAGATGAAGATGAAGATCTTGAAATTTATGGGGGCGGTCCTTTTTCGGATAGAGATGATTTTGAGGATGAGATGCTTCCCGATGATGACGATGATGGTGGGGAAGCAGCTGAAAGTGAGTGTGCAACTTTATTTGATTGTTCTAATTTATGGATTTATTTGATTCTTTTCCATAACTAGTTTAATTTTTTGTTTCAATCTATATCCTCGGCCTACGACTAATCTTATTTGATGTTATCCTACTCACCCAAATATATACAGCAAGCAGTGTGTGTGTGTATACAATGAACAATATTGAGGAGTGATTTTTCATTATTTTATATTTCCTAGCCAGTATGTTTTGTCATTAATTTAATACAGACTGCAAATTGACCTATATTTTTCTAGTGCTCCCCTAGGCTGATGTTTTGTAGGCATTGTCGGTACACGATTTATCTGTAACTTTATTTGAATTGTGGTTCACTGTGATGATAGCAGTAGTCCCCTGTAAAATCTGAAATGTTTTTTTAGTCTTATTCTGCACTTTGCAGTTCATAAGTAATTTTCATTTTCATTTCTTATTAGTTCAATTGCAATGTGTTGTTACTTTATTCTTGTTGTTTCTAGATTAATTTTCTGACATCAATACTATCTTTCTTTTGTTTTGCAGACAAACTTTCCGTTTTAAAGCAACTTACTGCTCATAATGCATCGGAGAGGGGTCCAGTGGAAGGAGAGGAAAATGTGAGACATATACTGTTAAATAACTCTTGGTTTTCGTCACATATGATATTGCTAACTCTGACTTGAATGACTAAATATTAACACTGTTTTGTGCAATATGCCTATATGGTATTTTCTAACAGTTACTTCCTTTTGTTGGCTACTGCAGTTCTTGATATATATCCTTTCCATTTTTGTTTGAGTGCAATCTTTTTTCTGTTTGCACAACCTATATTTATATTTAATCATGAATTGAATTTGCAAAACTTTCTGTTCAGTTTTCTTTTCGCTCTCAAAACATTTCCATAAGTAATACTTCATGCTAATTGCTATGTACTGAATTTATCATATGTATGAACTATTGAACTCTTAAAAATGGGCCATTATCTACCGCTAAGTTCTAAGTTTTCTAAGATCAGCTGGAAGTGGTGTTTGTTTGATGTAGACTCATATAGACATATTTGTGAATAGGATTCTATATCTGAATGTTGAAACTGATTCAAAGTGTGTTTCAATTGCAGAGACACAAAACCAAAAAAGAAGTGATGGAAGAGATCATTTTGAAGAGCAAATTTTTCAAGGTGATGATTTTTCTGTATCATTGAAATGCTATTCGTTGAGGGTATACTTGTTTCCTCACATTTGTGTTGCTCTCATTTCTTATCAGGCCCAAAAAGCAAAAGATAAGGAAGAAAATGAACACCTGGTGGATGAATTGGATAAAAACTTCACATCCTTGGTGCAGTCTGAGGTGTTATTTTCATTGACTGAACCGGGAAAAATGAATGCTTTAAGGGCTCTTGTGAATAAGAGCATTCCTAAAGAGCATATGCAGAGAGATGAATTGACTGCTGCTCAAAAAGCAGATAAATTTAAACAGGTAACTTATTCCGATGGTTCTAGGTATTGCTATTTTGTGTAATATGATTTTGATTCAGGATTAGTATCTCAATAACTCCTTTCTGGGATATGAACTTATTTGTTTTGTTTCCCTAAAACTTTTAAAAGCCACATGGCTTGTCTGTTCTTCTCTGATTAGGTTGATGTTGCCTCCTAGAGGTTTTCTACTTCACATATGATGAGAACCTTCACCATTTGCTTTACGTCTGGCTTCAATGGTTTTGAGCAGTAATCAAATCTATTTATTCTTTCCAGCTGGAAGAACCTGATTCGTATGACAAACTTGTCAAATCGATGTCATTGGATATCCGTGCACGTCCATCAGACAGGACAAAAACACCTGAAGAGATTGCCCAAGAAGAGAGAGAACGATTGGAGCGGTTGGAGGTACATTTGCAGCTTTGTTGACAATGTCTGATGAGTATATATGCATTTTTCAGTCAAAAGTCTTATTATTTTGGATGTGGTTCAGTAGACTGATACTGTTATGTTTCTATTATAATTGTTGCTCAGTTCTGAATAAACTAAATTTTGATATACTGGAATGCTTGTATTATGAACCCAATTTCAGGAAGAACGACAGAAGAGGATGCTTGCTACTGATGCGTCCAGTGATGAAGACAATGACGATGTTGACAAACCCTCTGCCCAGAAGCGTAGATTAGTTTCTGGTGATGATCTTGGTGATTCCTTCTCACTTAACGAAGAGCAAGTGACAGGGAAGGGCTGGGTTGATGAAATTCTTGAAAGAGAGGATGAAGATGATACTGAGGGTGAAGATGGTGATTCATCAGAGGATTCAGACAGTGATGAAGATGGTGATGAGGAAGAAGAATCTGATGAAGCTAATGACAATTGTGAAGCAGCTAATTCCTTGAAGGATTGGGAACAAAGTGATGATGACAACCTTAGTAACGATTTAGAAGATGATGATGAAGAAGAAGATCAAGATGAAGACGATGATAACGAGGAAGCAATCATGCCTCAAGGCCGAAAATTGGCAAAGGAAAATGGTGATACCGATACTAAGAAAACCAATATTGACTCTTTAGATACTAAGAAAAAGAAAACAAATGACAAACAGCCTTCGACAAAAGAACGCAGCCTCCCTTGTTTAATTGAAGCTCCGAAGAGCTTTGACGAATTATGTGCATTATTTGAGAATCATGATAATGCCGACATTGTTCTGTTAATCAACCGAATTCGTGCCAGCAATGCAATTGCTCTAGCCGCAGAAAATCGGAAGAAAATGCAAGTATGATTTTTTCTACTTTTTGCTATTTTTTTTTAACTTTCAGTCAGTGTCAGTTTTCTGTATCACGGTGCATAGTGTACAACTGATATTATAATGGAAGGTAATCATTGCCATATATATGTACTTGCTCATGGGCATCAACAAATTATTTGTCAAAGTAAAATTACTATGCACTTATTATTGTATAGATGTGTTTCTCGACATAGATGAGTCATATAGTTTTGCATTCATTAGCCAATTGCCATAGTTTACTTTTTGAAGCAGGATATACATTTTCAGTATGGAAATGTTAATCAACGTAATCATTTTTATTCAACTAATGGCTAAATTTACTTACCTTTTAGCTGCACTTGATAATTGAGTTTAATTAAACACTCTTTATCTTATCTTGTTTGTGGGCTTGGTTTTATTGTAGTTTACAGATAATGTTATCAATTTACTCGTATCTTTATCAATATGGTCTGCTGCTCATTCCCAGGTATTTTATGGTGTACTTTTGCAATATTTTGCTGTCTTAGCAAACAAGAAGCCACTGAATTTTGAGTTGTTGAATCTGCTTGTAAAGCCGCTAATGGAGATGAGTGTAGAGATTCCATACTTTGCTGCAATATGTGCTCGTCAGCGGATATTACGCATTCGAACTCAATTCTGTGAGGCTATCAAGAATTCAGGTTTGCTATAATGAATCGATTGTCATTTATCATTGCTTATTCAACCTCTTTATTTCAGAATTTGATGTCATACAGTGTTTTCCCTAATACATCTACTTTTTGTTTGCAGAGCCCACCTGTTGGCCTTCTGTAAAGACATTATTTCTTTTAAGGCTGTGGTCTCTGATATTTCCATGCTCTGACTTTCGCCATGTTGTCATGACCCCAACAATGCTGTTGATGTGTGAATATCTGATGCGGTGTCCAATTGTGTCTGGTCGGGATATTGCCACTGGCTCTTTCTTATGCTCAATGGTTCTCTCGGTATGTACAGCCCTCAATTTATTTATTACTGTAATTCCTTTATGTATGAAGTTCTTGCTTTCTCCCCCATTAAATATAGGTTATGCTAGATAGTGTTAGAACATGTCATTCATTTCTGTGCATATCTGAATTTATGGTCAAAGTTCATCTGATCCTAGAATGTTGCGATTCTCATATCAGTGTTCGCATCATTAATTTTTATGCATATCACCTTTCTGGCTAGATTTGTGTTGTGGGTTACTAATGTGATTAACTATATTCCAGGTTGTCAAACAATCTCGTAAGTTCTGTCCTGAAGCTATAATATTTCTCCGAACATTGCTTTTGGCAGCCACGGACAAGAAACCAGAATCATATCAAGATACTGAGGTATAGCTGCAATTAAGAATTATCTGTGTTTTGCAGCATTTTTCAACTATACTATAACTATGCCTTTATCAATCCTTGGATATATCCGTCAAAGGGCGCAAATAGTTCATACTTACGTGATTGTTGTACGTTTGCACTTTGTGGCAGTTTTATCATCTTATGGAATTAAAAGCACTCAAGCCACTGCTACGCATACAGGATGGTGCAAATGATATTGCTCCTCTAAATTTCCTCATGGTAATGGACACACCAGATGATTCTTCCTTCTTCAATTCCGATAACTTCAGGTTTGTATATGATGAGAATGTTTACTTATAATTATATGGTATTGTGGCCATGTCTAGGGAGTCTTGATTGCTTTTGTTTGCAGTTTTGTTAACCACGTAAATATTCTATGCTTCTTGTGATATAAAGAGCAGGCCCTTGACGTTTTTTGTTAAATAACTGCAAAGTTGATCTTTGGAGTTCCCGTTTCTAGTTGTTCACAATTTGTTAAAGATCGGGCTTTCTGCGTGCAGGGCTAGTGTGCTCACTACAGTTGTGGAAGCTATAGAAGGATTTGTTAACATATATGGAGAACTTAGTTCCTTCCCCGAACTGTTCTTGCCAATATCAGCATTACTAGAGGATGTTGCCCAGCAAGAGAATGTACCAAATTCCTTGCAAGATAAATTTGTAGAAGTTGCTAAATTGATCAAGAAGAAAGCTGATGAACATTTCATCCTCCGAAGACCACTTCAAATGCGGAAGCAAAAGCCCGTACCTATCAAATTACTCAATCCGAAATTTGAGGAGAAGTAATACAACCTTCGCGCACTTTCATTCTTCCCTATTTCTTCCATTTTCTTTTTGTCGTTCTTAGAAAGTATATACTGAATTGACATTCTTTAAATCGCGTTTTGCAGCTTTGTCAAGGGTAGGGATTACGATCCAGATCGCGAAAGAGCAGAGAGAAGGAAACTGAAGAAACTCGTGAAGCAGGAAGCTAAAGGTGCAATTCGTGAGCTGCGTAAAGACAACCACTTTCTATTTGCGGTTAAGGAAAAGGAGAAGGCTCGTATGGAAGAAGAAAGATCGGAGAAGTATGGGAAGGCAAGAGCTTTCCTCCAAGAACAAGAGCATGCATTCAAATCCGGACAGTTGGGTAAAGGCCGGAAGAGAAGAAAATAAACCTGATTTTGCATACATTCTCCTTCGACAAACCAAAACCTGCAGGGTTCATAGCTCACGTGATATTCAGATAAGTACGTACCATAGCATCCGTTCACGTGTTGCTGTTTTGTTTCCGTTCCGCCTGGGTTTTCATGGCAGAGGCAAAGCAGAAATCACAATGTTTTGTATTATGCAAAGGTATAATGCTGTAATGCAAATTTTGTCTCACTAATTATACATTGTATGTTTAATTCGTTGCATTATTTACAAGTGTTAACAAAGACATAACAACTAACCTCCAGGGACGAATCTAGAAATTCATGGGCAAATTGTATGAATTTTCGAATTATTTTTGTGGGACGAATCTAGAAATTCATACATTTTGTGCTCCTAGAGTTTTATGTATATTTATTTTTCTTTGATCTTGAATTTTTATTAGTATCATACTGGGATTTTCGTCTTAAAAATTAGAGAATGGAAAAAGTGATTTCTGTTAGAATTTAAATAATTTTTATTAGTCTCATACGAGGATCATTTGGATTCGGACAAAAACTCAACAAACACAATTTGTTTGAAACAAACATGAGTAATATAATATGAAACGACATGTCATATTCTAGTTGGTTTGCTTGAGTCTTAAACTCTCAATCATCAACTCTTTGACTGATTTTTTATTTTATTTTTGTACATGAAATATTGGATAAAAAACATTATCAATACTAATAATATTTGCGCCATGCTATATGTTCCAAATTTATGACACATTAAATATTATATTGATGACTTGACTAAATCACAACGCGTCACGTGTACAATGTCTTGTAAACCGAGTGCTCTGTATTAAAAATTCATGGAAGGGTGATATCATATATGTCGAGTTGTTATTCGTTAAAATTAGTTTTAAACTATAAAAAAATATAAAATAATTTTTTATTACACGTAAAATGCCACCTCATTTTGTAAAAAAAATTGTACAAAATTTGAAACATTTAACATTTTCATAAATCACAAATTAATTACTCTATCTATATATGGATACTTTCCTTTTTTGTCAGTTATCCAAACCAATTACCACCTCTAAAATTAGAAAAATATCAGAGGCACATTTCCATAATGCTTGTCATTTGTTTAGGTCAAAGACAAAACCATAACTGTACAATGTACCTACAAACTATAAGTTGTCAAAACCAAATTGATGTCTTGTGGATCTTCCTTACTTTTAGACCTTTCATTCTTGGTTTCCAGGATGGTGGTTCTTGTTATGTGTTGGCTAGTTCTGGATAAGAAAACTGCTGGCATAATTTGGCTATATAATGCCCAAAGTTACACAATGTACGCCATGTGTTTGATAAAATGTCTCAACTAGTTCTTGAAACCACAATGACCTACTTTTGTACTTGTCTCTTTTTGTGCTTCCTCTTCATCTACCTCTTCCACAAACTATGGTGGACTCCTCGTCGCATACAGAAGCTGATGGCGTCGCGAGGAATCAAAGGCCCTTCTTACAGATTCTTCCATGGGAACACCAAAGAGATGATCAGCATGAAACTAGATGCCATGGCCACTCCCATGGAACTATCACATGATGTGTTCTACAAAGTTGTGCCTTACATGTGCTCATGTATCAAGATATATGGTAACAAGGACTTGTCACTTAGAGATTGTGTGTGATTGATATTTATTTATTTTGGATGTTATGGTACTGATTAGTTAACTTGGTTTGTATGTTGATGCAGGGTCGATTTATCTTCATTGGATCGGTCCTCAATCTCAATTGGTTGTTACTGATCCTGAGTTGGTTAAAGTGATATTGAACAACAAAGATGGGGCATACCCAAAACAAGAACCAAAAGGTGATGTGAAAAAGCTGTTAGGAGATGGACTAGTGACATCCCTAGGAGAAAAATGGCGTAAGCAGCGAAAATTGGCCAACCATGCTTTTCATGCTGAGAATTTGAAAGTAAGTTTCCAATCATAAATACTTGTTCAACATATTGTGTAACAAAGATTATTGATGGTTTTGTAACTTATGTTTGAAGAGTATGACTCCGGCAATGATTGCTGGTGTGGATTTGATGCTAGAAAGATGGAGAAATCATGTCGGGAAGGAGATTGAAGTGTTCCAAGAATTCAAGCTTTTGACATCGGAAGTGATTTCCAGGACAGCTTTTGGAAGCAGTTACTTGGAAGGTGAAAACATATTTGATATGTTGACGAAGCTGATATTGATTGTCTCCAAAAATGCTCTCAAAATCAGAATTCCTGTAATTGGGTAAGCTTTCATGTTTTGTAAATCTTCTTGCCTCTATTCACATTTATGCTTCTCAATCACATTTTCTTTTTGGATGCAGGAAATTAGTGAAGAGCAGAGAGGATGTTGAATCAGACAAGCTCGAAAAGGGAATACGAGACTCCATCATTAAGTTGATAAGGTCAAGAGAGGAGACAGTGATGACCGGCGAAGCAGAGAGTTTTGGTGGTGACTTTCTAGGATCACTTGTAGATGCTTATTACAGTGATGACAAAGCGAAGAAAATTTCTATAGATGACATGGTCGACGAGTGCAAGACATTTTACATTGCTGGACAAGAAACAACCTTGACATTGCTAAGCTGGACAGTTCTTCTTCTGGCAATGCACCAAGATTGGCAAGAGAAGGCAAGAAAGGAAGTACTTGAATTGTTTGGCAAAGAAAACCCAAATGCTCATGACATCGCAAAATTGACAAATGTAAGTATTACATGGCTTTCAATGAATTCATTTACGCACAATGTCAGATATGAGGGAGAGTGAGCGTTGGCGCAACAGTAAGGTTGCTGCCTTGTGATCTTGAGGTCACAGGTTCGGGTTAGGGTAACAACCTCTCTGCAATAGTAGTGGGAAAGGTTGCGTACATAAATGATCCTCCCCGTACCCTACAATGGTGGGAGTCTGATGCACTACGCTTTATTTTATGTTAATGTTACATATAATTATCTTGATTTTGGATTCTTGAATCTTCTTGTAGATGGGAATGATCATCAATGAATCATTAAGGCTATACACGCCCGTCGTTAACATTATCAGAAAAGTTGGTAGGGAAATTAGATGGGGGGATCTCGTTGTTCCATCTGATATGCTTATCAATATCTCAACAATAGCTCTTCACCACAATCCGAAAATATGGGGCGAAGATGTTCACATGTTCAAACCAGAGAGGTTTGCCGAAGGAGTGGCCAAAGCTACCAACAACAACACAGCTGCATTTCTTCCATTTGGCTTGGGACCTCGGACTTGTGTTGGTCTCAACTTTGCAATTAATGAAACAAAGATCACACTATCGATGATTCTGCAACGCTATAAGTTTACTCTGTCCCCGAATTATGTCCACTCCCCAGTTCAGGTTCTCACAGTTCGCCCACAACACGGAGTGCAGATCATTCTGCAAACACTGTAAGTATCGTGAACTTGTTATGAGAAGTAGCAAATTAGCACATTGCTACAATAATAGAATCAAATAGTAAATCAAATGTTGTAAGATTCATGCAAGATGTTCACAAATGTAATGGATCATAAACTTATAGAATGTGTTTAATAAAGCTGTCACATTCTTCTTTGTTTCTTCCTAAAAAAAAAGGGTTATATTTATCATATGGATTCACTTGAGCTCCATTTGAATTGGATCTGATTCATGGCAGTGATTATTGCAACTTCAGTGCCCTTATAATGATGCAAATGTTGTAACAAACCCGCTACGTGTTTGATGAAATGTTTGAACCGGTTTTAGGAACCCTAATGATCATGACTCATTAAGGATTCCCCTTTAACTTATATGCATAGCTTGTCATTTGTGCACATTTTATAAGAGCCCAAAGACAAACCACAACTGATGTAAGCACTAAGGTACCATTGGTTCTTTGCAACAATACTATGTCACAATGCTTGTTGTCCATTTTGGTGAAGACATGGATGAGAAGTTCAAAATAGGCTCTATAACAAAGCCACATTTGGTGATTTGTTCTAGAAACACTTTCCACAATGTCAAATGACATTAGCTAGATGACAACATCAGATTTCTTTTATGTGCCTCTGATTCTTGATTTGTTGAAGCTTCGTAATCTTGAATGTATCGTCCTGGCTCTCGATGATTGCACAAGGCTTTTATAAATGCAGCAAGTTGCATCATGTTCGCTAAGTGTTTGAGAAAATGCCTGAACCAGTTCTTGGAACCCTAATGATCTATCTTCTCACTTCTCTCTGTTTGTGCTTCATTTTTATCTTTATCAAGCTCCTCAACAAGATATGGTGGACTCCTCGTCGCATACAGAAGCTGATGGCTTCCCAAGGAATCAAAGGCCCACCATACAAAATTCTCCATGGGAACACCAAAGAGATTATCAGCATGAAACTTGAAGCCATGGCTATTCCCATGGAATTATCACACCACATGTTCCCTAGAGTCTTGCCTCACATGTATTCATGGATCAAGCTATATGGTAAGAAAGAGTTGCCACTTGATGAAATATGTTTTAACTCGTATACGTGTTATGCTAATGCCATTTTTATCATACACATCTTGGTGCAGGGATGAACTTTCTGAACTGGATTGGTCCTCAACCTCAATTGGTAGTCACAGAGCCAGAGCTGGTTAAAGTGATATTGAACAACAAGGATGGGACATACCTAAAAGGAGAACCCAAAGGTCATGTGAAAAAGCTCTTGGGAGATGGACTAGTGACATCCCAAGGTGAAAAATGGCACAAGATGAGAAAATTGGCCAACCATGCATTTCATGCAGAGAGCTTGAAAGTAAGTTGTTAATCCCAATCATTTGTATACACTAAGGTATTGTTTGGAATAAATTGGAATGAGATTCTTATTCGAAAACTATTTTCATGAACGAACAGTCTGAATCCAAACACAATGAATGGAAAATTCATTACAACTTTGATCAGTGATTCCCATCTCCCTGAACAAAAATTATAATCCAAATGCTACCTAAATGAATTAGAAGTATATTGATGACTGGTTTTGTTTGTAGGGTATGACTCCGGCGATGATTTCAAGCGTGGAGATGATGCTAAAAAGATGGAGGAATCATACAGGCAAGGAGATTGATGTATTTCAAGAATTCAAGCTTATGGCATCAGAGGTGATTTCTCGGACAGCGTTTGGAAGCAGCTACTTGGAAGGAGAACATATATTCAAAATGTTGACGAAGATGGCAGAGCTTGTTGCCACAACTGAGTTCAGAATTAGAATTCCAGGAATTGGGTAAGCTTTCATATTTGTGTTCACTCTTCATATCCATGCTCATCAGTTATGAAGTTTGGATTTCATTTTCTTTGGAAACAGAAAATTTGTTAAGACAAGTGATGAAGTTGAAGCAATCAAACTTGAGCAAGGAATACGAGACAGCATCATTAAGTTGATAAAGAATAGAGAGGAGAGCATGAAGAGTGGCGAAGCAGAAGGCTTTGGTACTGATTTTCTTGGATCACTCGTAAACGCTTATCACAGTGATGATCAAGGTAAGAAAATTTCTGTTGATGACTTAATCGACGAGTGCAAGACATTCTACATTGCTGGACAAGAAACAACCATGAACCTGCTCAGCTGGACTGTTTTTCTTCTTGCAATTCACACTGATTGGCAAGAGAAGGCACGGGAGGAAGTGCTCGAATTGTTTGGCCAAGAAAACCCGAATACTCATGGCATTGCAAGATTAACAACTGTAAGAAAAAACAACTCGTCACCTCCAATGAATATATCTAATTCATATATTCGTCAGAGAATGAGCCATTTCGCAATAGTAAAGTTGTTGTCTTATAAACTACTGGCATGAGTTCGCGAAATAAATGACCATTCTCATATCCCACAATATGGTGGGATCGAGGCTCTCATGTCAGGGAAACAACCTCTCTACAAAAGTAGGAGAAAACTGTGTACATAAATGAACCTCTCTGACCCTACAATAGTGGGACCCTCGTGCACTGGATCCGCCCTTGTTGCTTTTAATTACATTTGGCTCAATTCTGACTTTTTTTTTTCATTAATTGTAGATGGGAATGATCATCAATGAATCTGCAAGGCTATATTCTCCTGCAATTCACATTGTAAGAAAAGTAGGAAGGGAGGTAAAATTGGGAGATCTGACTCTTCCAGCTGACATGGAAGTGTATATCTCAATCACAGCTATTCACCACAATCCCAAAATATGGGGAGAAGATGTTCACCTTTTTAAACCAGAGAGGTTTGCAGAAGGAGTGGCTAAAGCTACCAACAACAACCCAACTGCATATATTCCATTCGGTTCGGGACCTCGTACTTGTGTTGGCCTAAACTTTGCAACTAACGAAACAAAGATTGCGCTGTCTATGATCCTGCAACGCTACAGGTTCACTCTGTCTCCAAACTATGTGCACTCTCCGGTTAATCTTCTCATAGTTCGCCCACAACATGGACTGCAGATCATTCCGTATGCACTGTAAACTGTACTTTCTAGTAAAAAATGTTCTCTTTGTTTCCATCTTTAATTGTCATTTACCATAGCAAGGCTTGGGTGCAAGCTTGAGGACTCGGGTTCGAGACCCCTCATGGGCGTGGTATGGGGTAGGGTTATAGTATAGGTAGGTGTGTGTTAGGGTGGAGTAATATTATATGGCGTTCTTATCATGTACTCCTTGTACTACTTCAAAAAATAAAATAAAAATTGTCATTTGTATCTTGTTTTGGGAATATGAAATGAACAAGCTTTATTTGATAGTACCATGTTGCTCATAAAATAACTAACCTTGGAAAAATCAACTTGGTCTACAAGGCTATCTTTTTGGACATTTCAACTAATCTTATCTTGTAGAAAACACAAAATGCTGTTTTTTTGTTGACTTCAGAGACCAAAGACTAGCCAAAGCTGATGTAAGCACTAACGTTCTCCACATTAGCATTTCCCAATTTGTCCACATAGTTCTTGATGATATTTCAACATTTACTACCTTTTCAACATGGGAGATGGGTTGAAATTTATCCCTGAAGGTGACACATTTGAAATACTTGTACTAGAAGCGCTTTCCACAACGTGCCTTTGATTCTTGATTTTGTTTTGGGTAATTGTAACATAAGTTACAATGACATGAGGACTACACAGGCTTTTATAATGCTGAAAATATGTCATCATGTTCGCAATGTGTTTGAGAAAATGTCTGAACCAGTTTTAGGTACCCGAATGTTCTACCTTCTTGGTTCTCTCTGTTTGTGCTTCGTCTTTATCGTTGTCAAGCTCTTAAACAAGCTATGGTGGACTCCTCGGAGCATACAGAAGCTGATGTTGCTGCAAGGAATCAAAGGCCCTTCGTACAGATTTTTCCATGGGAACACCAAAGAGATTATCAGAATGAAACATGAAGCCATGATGGCTCCAATGGAATTATCACACCACATATCCCCGAAAGTTGTTCCTCACATCTACACATGGATCAACCTATATGGTATGTAGCAATTATTTCATTTGCATATATAGATGTCACCAACATGATCACATATGTGTTAGTGCAGGGACAAATTTTCTCAGTTGGATTGGTCCTCAAGCTCAACTGGTAGTCAATGATCCTGAGCTAGTGAAAGTGATATTGACCAACAAAGATGAGGCCTACGCGAAAAGACCACTAGAGGGTCATCGAAGAAAGCTCTTGGGAGATGGAATTTTGGCCTCCCAAGGTGAAAAGTGGCATAAGCAACGAAAGCTGGCCAACCATGCTTTTCATGCAGAGAGCTTGAAAGTAAGTTGAGCATTTGATCATGTTTTCAAGATCAAATGTTGTACTATTTTGTGTAGCATCATCAAATGTGCCCAAAGTGTACCAAAAGTACTGAGAGGTGATTTTGTAAGCAGGCTATGACTCCGGCGATGGTATCAAGTGTTGAGATGATGCTAGAAAGATGGAGAAACCATGAAGGCAAGGAGATTGAGGTATACCAAGAATTCAAGCTTTTGACGTCGGAAGTGATTTCCAGGACAGCTTTTGGAAGCAGTTACTTGGAAGGAGAAGAAATATTTGATATGTTGTTGAAGATGGCACAGATTGTTTCAAGAAATGTTTTCCAAGTTCGGATTCCTGGAATTGGGTAAGCCTTTCATATTATAGGTAATTAAATCCAAATAAGATCCATCATTGACTATTCATTATGCATTGAATACAGGAAATTTATCAAGACAAGTGAAGATGTTGAATCAGACAAACTTGAACGGGGGATACGAGACTCCATCATTAAGTTAATAACGAAAAGAGAAGAGAGGGCGATGATTGGCGAAGCAGAGAACTTTGGTAGTGACTTTCTTGGATCACTTGTGAGTGCTTATCATAGTGATGATAAGAGCAAGAAATTTTCCGTGGATGAAATGATTGACGAGTGCAAGACTTTCTACCTTGCTGGACAAGTAACGACTTTGGGATTGCTCGGATGGACAGTTTTGCTTCTGGCAATTCACACTGATTGGCAAGAGAAGGCAAGAGAGGAAGTGCTCAAATTATTCGGCCGAGAAAAAAATCCAAGCTCTCATGGCATTGCAAGATTAACAACTGTAAGCAACACAAGACCTCTAACAAACTGATGTTTATGCTCAAGTGGATATATAACAAGTTGATTTTTCTCATTGTTATGTGCAGATTGGAATGATCATCAATGAATCTCTTAGGCTATATCCTCCCGCGGTTGGTTTGATTAGAAAAGCCGGAAGGGAAGTGAGATTGGGAGATATCAATGTTCCGGCTAATATGGAGCTGCATATATCAATAATGTCTCTTCATCACAATCCGAAAATATGGGGAAATGATGCTCACATGTTCAAACCAGAGAGGTTTGCAGAAGGTGTGGCTAAAGCTACCAACAACAACTCAGCTGCATATCTTCCA
>JAYMSZ010001116.1:0-15482 GCA_036897665.1 Pelargonium citronellum | reverse complement strand
GCTAGTTTATAATTAAACAAAAATTTGTGTCAAAATTGTAAACTTGATGAGGTGGCGCTCTAATATGCATTATAAACCTCAATTTTTATTCCGCTTTTATAGTATGTATAGATTTAAAAAAATAGTCTCAATACTTGAAATCATCATATGTATCTCACTCAAAGAGCCTTATGTTTTGACTTAGTCAAACGGTATTCGTAATTTAATTAATTATAATGACTAGCTAGTGTTTTGATGTCTCAAATAAATATGACTTGTCCCTCCCGTAAGCGGAAATGATATAGATATTTTGGTCCCCTTTATTGAGTTATGTTATGAAGAGGTGTACCCAAGTTAATTAGTTGATGTTTTGACATTGAGTTAGTTAGATCAGATGACATACTCATCAGTAATCAAAAAATGATATGGATCGAACTCTACGAATATGACAAGTCATGGTTTGTGTTCGATCCAAGATACTTAGGACAAAAGGTCATCATCACACTTGAGGACATTCGTATGGATATTAGTTGTCACACAAGTCCCACAAATTGGACGCACTAGTGATTTGTTAGAAGTCACATAGTGCTTTCGTCGTCTTAACGGTGATGCCAACATAGTGAGATCATATAGGATCACACTAAAAAAAATATGTATAAGAAACTTCCTACACACATGAAAAGCCCTATTGTATCATTATGGGGAAAGGAAAGAAAACAAAATGAATTAATTCATACAAAATTGTCAATTCCGACAGTTTGACCTCTAAAGAGTAATTCACATTTTTGACGTTCTTAAGATCTTGCGAAGTTTGGGCATTCACAAAATTGGTAGAGGACTTCTCAAGTTTTCTAAATAAATGAGTTTGATCGCATAATTTGGAACTGATTTGGTAGATCAAACAACTTCTGAAAGTCAGCAAAATTTGGAAGTCTTACCTAGTGCAAAGTTTCCTTTTTCGTTTTGGCAAGCCCTAGACATAAAATTGAGATTCAGTTCTTGCCATTATAGTTGAGAGAAAAGTTCGTAATCAATTGTGTGATTTAAGAGGTTAATTTCACACAATCATAAAAGTGTGTAAAACTCCAATTTGGAGCTAGCATTCTAGATTTCGGGTTTTGTGGAGTTTATTCTTCGTTGATCGTCTTCGAGGAGATATGTTAAGCTTGAGAGGACTACAATAGAAGCGTCTTCGTCAAGAGAACACTACATGACTTAATACTGTAAAGTAAGCACTTCAAGAAGTAAACGTTTCTTTCATCTATTAAGTAAGACTCATCTCACCAAACAAACAAAACAACTCCTCAAGTCTTGAAATCTCATGATGCTACATTTGAGCGGTAAGGACTTTTAGGGGATTCGACATTCGCCTCAACAGACCGACAACGAACGAGATTTTCATTCTCTCAATTATTACTCTCTCTCTCTCTCTAGGAACGCTCTCTAGTGCATTTGTAATTCCGACCAAGATCTCACTCTCATCTTAATACGGTGTCGTGGAACCACACTTAGAGTCTCTGTTATTTGGTGTGTTGCTTCAAGCAAGTCACTGGTTCAAGACATCATGCATGGATGAGACACCCTTGACATTGGACATTGGACATATAAAATTATATATAAAAAAAAATTATTTAACATGTGGACAAAACTACAAACACTATCATGTACTTTTAATTGACTTGGTCAAGACAAATACATCAATTACTTTTTATTTTCATATTATTAATTATTATTATTATTATCTTTTGACAAACATATTATTAATTATTTATTTGTAATATAATAAAAAAACACATCAACTTTTAACTTTTAAGGGTATTCATAGACTCATAGTTATATACAAAGTTTACCTATATGAAATATTATCTTTATGATATTTAGAGCTATAAATTTGAACTTTGGAAATAAAAAAGGTAGATAGTGTCGTCACCTCGTCAATTATTAATTTTTAATAAAATTTGTCACATTGTAACAAATCAAATAAAAAGTTTTGTATTTCAGTTTTAATTTATCAGCAATTTAATTAAAATATTTTGAAAAATAAGTTTATTATTAAACGAGGCCTAAAACGCAGGAGACGCTAATACAACAATTTCCACATCAAATGATATGCTTTCACTTGGTAGTATACATACAACCTTTTACTAACATAATATAATACTATGTTTTAGACAAATATTAAAATATATATGTGTACACTTTATTTACATTATTTGTGCTTTTAAAATTTGTTTTTCTACATAGGCTTATGTGGCTACTTGTACGAAACAACAAACGTAAACTTGATTAAGAAAACTCTGCAAGAAGATAATAATAACATGTAGAACACACTTCTTGATTCTTGAATAAAAAGATTCAAAGAAATGCTGAAAAGATGCATGGACATCGTATAATATATATAGTACTAAAACTTTTGTAATAACTATTCTTGTCTAGCATATATATGTCACTCTTTAATTAACATCATCAACAAGCCTACAACCACCCTTTTAGAATTTTTCTACACAAAGTCAAGTCTTAAACAGACATTACCGGAAGCAAATGAAATATTTGGAAAATAAAAATTGGCTGTTGGGCACGTCACTGAGCCGTGATCCAAACGAAAGGCCCCTTAAGAGTCACCAGCGATAAAAGGGCAATAAGATGAAACATATGAGGTAAAACAATATAGACATGACAAAACAGACCGTGTAAGGATAATCATAATTTTTCAGGATCATTGAATATAATCTGTTTTTGGCGTCGGATGGGTCATCTACTTGAAAAATCTTGTTTTGCAATAAGCAAGAGCTCGTCGAGCAACAGTGACAAAATAACCGAAAAAGAAAAAGAAAAATAAAGAAAGAAAGAACTTAACCATCCCATGCAAGTTGGTCCATGGAGGAGCTCAAATTATAAAACATTCCACATGGTGACTGCTGCAGCAAGCTAGACTCCATAAAATCAAAATCAAAGTAATTAGAGCTCCCAAATAATGAACCATTGATATGATCTGCAGCAGCTTTGTAATTCCCAGCACAATTCATCAATTGGTTCACTTTTGGAATCTCCATCTTCTCCATTACCTGATCATCATCATCATCACTGGGCTTTGCTTGTTTTTCAAGATCTCCATCCCACATGCAGTTCTTGTCCAAGACCCCAAACCCAGATGGAACATTCAATGGACTAGGGTTTTGGTACTCAAACAATATTGTTGGAAGAGGATCATAAGAAGGTTTCATGTTGGCCATGGAAGAAGCATCATTTGTTGCACATTTAATGGTGTTTTTGAGGACATGGTTTAGGCCATGGCGGCGAAGAATGTGATGAGCAGAGAGGAGGTTGTGAGTGTTGGGGTCCAAGCCTTGAGCAATGAGCTTCTTCTTGATGCTGGAGTTCCAAAAATTCTTGACCTCATTGTCAGTTCTACCAGGCAAATGCTTGGCTATCTGAGCCCACCTGTTCCCTAGCATCCTGTGCACATCAATGATGGTCCTCTCTTCTTGCTCTGAAAATGAACCTTTCTTCAGATCTGGCCTCAAGTAGTTTATCCACCTCAGCCTGCAACTCTTTCCACACCTCTCCAACCCTGCAACAAACAAGAACAAGATCAACAAAGCAAGAATTGTGATCATCAAGAAACAAGAACTAGCTGGCTAGGAGTACCTGCTAGTTTTGGGACTGAGCTCCAGCTTCCATGGCCATGGAGGGTGATGTGTCTAATGAGCTTCTCTTCTTCTGCGGGACACCACAAGCCTCTCTTCACCTTCTGTTTGCTGCAACAGTGATGGCCCATCCTTATGTTTTTGTTTTGGTTGTTTCTCTCTTCTTGATCTATCTCTCTCCTCAAGTGATGTTACTTAATGATAAGCAGGTCACCATGAAAAATGCAGTGCAGGTGTGTGCTAGCTCTCTCCTCCTTATATAGTTGGTTGACACTAAGTTGATCCTTTAGCTTTTGCATATGCATCTAATTTACTGATTGAACTTTCAAAACTGGATTCAAAATGGTCGTTATCGTCAGTTCTCCGTTAAGTGATCTGACGTGAATTATAAAATATATAAAATAATATTTTTATAATTTAATTATCCTGTTGGAGTGACGGGTCATGTGATTATCACGTGAGTCATTTAATACAGCTAAATCGTTACGTCATGAAAATAATTGATAAAAAAAATCACAAATATATTTTAAATTTCACGTCAAACCACTTAATACTACTTAATAGACCAAATTGAGTTCATATAACGATTTTCGAGAACCAAAAATTGAGATTTTTTCCTGTATATTTTCTTCTTCATATTTAGAAATGTGGGTGTTTCTTATTTTGGCAATATTATATATAAATGAAGTCCGATCCATGGTATGATTGAGGTGAGAGAAAAATAAAAATGTGGTGAGAAATATAACTTGGGGTGTACTCATTAGAAAACTACTGCTGTCATATATTGAGTGTTTTGGTAGCTTCCAAGCTTCGTCCTCAACCGTTGCCATCAACTCCATTACTACTTTCTTTAAACTATTATATATATAACTACTCAAATGTGACTAAAAATGCACACACAAAAAAAGTAACATACCGCTTCGAGAAGCAATTCATATCTTTAACAATTAATTAGTCACCAATGGCCTAAAACGAATTGCCTTTTACAAAAGCTGTGTTGGTCTTTATGTGGTTTACATGAGTGAAGTTTGCTGAGACACCTTTTCTTTTTAGCAATATCTTTGTTTGATATATACAAGATTAGTAATATTATATAGTATTGCTACTACATATATGGGAATGGGTCAACAAAGGGTACAGGAATAATACTAGGCTAGTCTTTGTCCAAAGGAACTTTTTGCCTTCCGTTTTGGGATCTTGCTCCTCATAGATGTATATGGAAAGAAAGTCATACACCAAAAGATCAATATGCTTATTAGGGTTTACTTCTTTTGGTTCTAATATTAGTTAATAGGTGATGATGCATGAAACTTTAATTACCAGTAAATTTTTCATTATAGAGTCGACACTTGTACTCTATCGAGAACAAAAATTATAGCATGAGCCTTTCGAAACGATCCCGGATTGACGGTGAAAATAAATTAAATCCATCTAGAATGCCCAATAGATTCGCAATATCAAAAAATTTATTATAAGAGAATGAGTTCAATCGGGAGTCGAATCAGACGAATATTGGGACCGCTCGGCCACCAATTCGACTTGGCATATGAGTCGGGCGAGTCACCAGATGGGCTGAGCCCAAATCAAGAACTAGTGGGGCTCTCCTAAACTACCCTCATGTGAACGAAACTCATTTTTCTTCTCAAATAATAATATGTCATGAGGCGGTTGCAATGCTTGATCTCACTCACGAACGCACTTGATTCCTCGTGCTAGACCCTCGACTAAGTCAGTGCAATCGCTCGATGATTCAGTTCGACTCAGCATGTGAATTCACTCAACTTTCTTTAAATTGTGGGATCACATGCTCTTAATCGTACCTGATTGTGTTATTTGCCCACCTTCTCTTCTTGCATCACATGACCATTTGCATCTCTACCGTACACATACGCCCTCGCATTGAATCATGGACCCGAAGACTGGACAATCCGAAAACTTTCGGACCCAAAGTCCAAAATCCAATAAGAACCCATGAACCGTTGCATTAGAGTTTTTGCTGCAATTCCTTACCCTATGATTTACCGTAGAAGAGTATCTTTGTGAAGAGAGATACTATACAAAACATAGCTACTATATGAGGAATAAAGATAGTAAAAAAATCAAGAGAAGAGGAATAATGATGATAACATGAGAATATAGAGGAAGAGGACCAAATCATGTAATGATGTGTAAATATTGCAACCATCATTTGTAGCACCCAAAACCCAACATGCAAAAGCCATACATTTAGGAAATAGCACGTTTTATTAATATCCAAATGAAAGTACTATATATATCCCTCTCATATATATATATATATATCATACTCTCTCTATTCTAAAAAATAAAATACAATTAAAATTTAGTTGTTTATTAACTATAAATAGTACATTTTTTTTTGAAACCATAAATAGTACATTTAATTAGGTGTTCTTTTCAATATTAGAGTTGGAAAAATGGATTTTTCGTTTGGATAACTATATAGTTCTTGTCATATAATTGACAAGCATTTTAAGTTTTGAAAAAAAAAAGTCTAGCGATTATGCAATCATGATTAGTACAAAGAGCACCATGTAGACAATGTCGATTCATGAGACGCGCTTTAGGTGGTTCAAACTTTGTACGTAGGTTGGAGAGTAGGATGTTAGTGCCCTCAATCTGATTAAGTGAAAAGAGTCGGGTGACGAAAACAATGACCTTCTATATAAGGCTTGAGAACACTTTGAGCACTTATTATTTTTATTGAGTATTATAATAGTTAAATATCCTAGGCTTAAATATATAAAATATGAAAATATAACTTTATTTCTTAATTCAAATTATGTCATTAAAATAATAGATACTTAATGACAGTACTAGTAACAATTAATCTGTGTTGATTTTGGAATGAAAATTACTAATTAATAAAAAACCAAAAAAAAAAAAGGACAAAGAGACTACTCAACCATTGCTTGAGAGTGACAATTTCTTGGTGTCAACCAACAATGATGATTGAATGTGACTACTTTCATGATTCTTAACCCTTCCATTTCCTCGTTTTTCTGTTAAAACTTGTTCATAATTTGCAAAAACCAAAATAGCTAGCTTTTATAATAATGTTTTGTGAGGAGAAAATCACGTGAAAAAGTAACAAGTAAAAACATGGATCAAAAGAAGGGTTCACATCATAAACAAGCCTTGATTTTTAACCACTTTTACTTAATGTAGAATTACTGGAAATCCCCTAAAACATCATTAATTAGACTGATTATTCATGATAATTAACCAACAAAGATTCCTCCCTTTCCAACAACATTCATTATATATCTTTCTCGTTTTTCAACATTGAAATTAGATGGACTTTGATTTGATGTCCACTTAATATTGTATTCACTCTTTATATAGCTCAACTATTTCTTAAACTTTCATTAATTAAGACTACAGGAAATTAATGAACTCAATTAAGGATTGTTTAGCGCTTGATTGACTTGATCAATAATTAATATTCATATTACAACAATTGGAATCTGTTTAACATGTTTGTTTAGTTAGAATTAAAAAGCTATGGTAGAAAGGAGATAAACTAAACATAACTTGGGAGGGTAAATATAAAATGTAAATGAACGAGAGAAATGTGAAGCTAACACATTCACTCAGAGTGAATATATATATATAACATCTCACTGATTTAAGATCAAAAGAACATTGAACGTTGTAGATTTGTAGTATGAGTCAATTTATCGTAGGAGTTTGAATAGCGGACTTTCACACTAAAAAAAAATTTGGATGAGCTTTCATGTGTATACGTGAGTTTTAGTACCAAAGGTTTGCGCATCTTAATAAAGCACATTGTTAAGAAAAATTCAAGGCGTGAGCCCTGCATTTCACCTTGAGTGTGAGAATGAGCATTTCTACCATTATATGAAAATAGAGAGCTATGATATGAATTTGAGATATTTAATTGAGAGACAAGAAATGTGTAAACGACACAAATTAATTTTAAAATAAATATAAAAAATTGATTGACACCCCGTGGTTTGAGGGGTTATTACTATTTATACTCGAGAAACCAAGATGTATGAGGAATGTGTAGTCTTGTGATGAGTGTTAATAATGACAAGTGGGATTTCATGACATCATGTTTATGTCATGATGATGTCACATGGTCAATGATAATATTATACACCAAATGATGACGTGGTGACGAGGACCTCGGCGATGTGGAGTTCGGCCTCGGGTGAGATAACAATTATGTCATCATTGTCGATGTGGCGATGATGTCATATTTAAGGCACCTTGAGGTAGGACTATTTGAGAAGACATCGAAAGGTCAAATTTGGGAGGTTTCTCCTAGGGCATTCCATCTCCAAATGCTACAAGTTTTTTTTTTTTTTTTAACATTTCAGGTCCATCTTTGGTTCGATTTTGTTTCCTTTTTTATTTGGTCTTTTCTTAATACTTTTTTCTTGTAATAACGAATTTATTATTTCGAGCTCTTTTTCGTTCGTGACTCACTTCAGATGACCATAGTCTTGATTTCATCTCCAAAATTTGAGGAAATTTAGGTGAATCTTTTGTATTTTTGGTAACTTCATAATAGAAAATTTATTTACGATTTTTCATGCATCATCAAATACATAAACACGTATTATAATCAACATAGCTGTAGTAATTAATGTTTGATCACTAACTAAAATTGTAAATGCGTGTATATTACTCAATTCATTCTAAAATGATTGTAATCGTTTCTATTTCGAAAATCATTAAGAAGATATTAGTTAATGTGACATACTAATTAATTACTTGTTATAAGGATACTCTTGATTTAAGCGATTTGGATTTTCTTTGATGTCTCGCGAGATTTTAGGTTAATAAAGGAGAGCTACTTCATATTGTATAGCTCTACCGATTGAAAAAAAAAATTATTTTGAAGAAAAAAATAATACTCTTGATAATTTATATATAGAACTTAATTTCATATTCGTTCAATTTTAAGTGTAAGTTTTGATTGTTCACTTACACACTTGATATAGCTTTAATTAATCACCTTTAATTGTCAACACTCTAATTAACTTTTAAGCAAAAGCATCACCACCCTATAATTGAGTGAAAATCTATTGTATATATAGAAATCACTTGTCCCACATCGGAAAAGTGAAGAAATGATATAGTGAAAAACCTCTATAAAAGCTTCTTTACCTATTATGTTTTAGTTGAAGTGTTGTGGTAAGAAGTATAGTAATTTACTACTAATTACCTATTGATATAGTAAAATCTAATACTAAATGTTATTAGGTAATATCAATTTTTTTTGTAACTCATAGAATATGAGAAGACATGCTCTAGAATTGCTTCCTTTGAAGAAAGTAGCTTAGGTGGCATTATATGAGTCATTCTCACCAGTTATTATATACTATAGTATGGATTTGTTTTAGTTTTCTAGTTTTAGTTTTTCTATATCTTTCTATTTTCCCATGACTTGCAAGCCAAAAGCTAGCTAGCTAGTGACTACACTTATATGTACATGTATATAAATGATAATTTGTTATTCTCCTTTTTACAATAATCTTACACGTGTATCTAAATTTAGCTCTCCACTAATTCAATTTTATCAAAGATATGGTAATTATACATAAATTAGTAAAAAAATTCAATAACATATCAAATAAATACCTCAATACAAATACAAATATAATATATAAATCTCAAGCAAACAAATTTCACATACACTCGTACCAATAAATTTATGACAGCGAAACGTTGGATTTGAAACAATCTTAGCCTTAATTGTTTGTGCCATGGGTGTGATATTTTGCTTGGGATTCCTGAGTAATCATGTTTGCAAAGACAAAAACACTAATTAAACAAACTTGGAAAGAATCAAGTTAGAGAAGAGTATTTACTAATCAGAAGGCTACTTGTGGGTGCAGACAAATAACCCCAAAAACAATAACAACTGAAAAAAATATGTTTAATAATAATTACATATCTAAAGAGGAAACTAATTGGCAAATTAAAGTCTTGAAAAACAATCCTTGCAAATGATATCAGATGATTGGATATTGACCTGCACAATGTCATCACTTAATGACAGAGACACCTTTAAAGTTCATGAAATGAAGCTGAGCAATCATATTTTATCTTTTGGTCTGTCCAATTATTTCAAAACTCCAAACATATTTTTTCATCTCAAAATGATTTTTACTTTGAATCTCCATTTTGGTAGACATGATTTCATATATATTTTAAGATAAAGTTAGAATATTTTTTCTTAACTTAAGTAGAATAAAAACAACTTTCTTAAAATAAATAAAAACACAACTATTTTTTAAAATTTAAATACTCAATTTTAAACATTTTGATTTGATTATTTTGTCTTGGTCAAACGTTGAGTCTAAGTACGATGTCGTTTAGTATTTTCTTATCTAAGTTTAAGGGGTAGTTTATGTTGAATTTCGGTCAGTGCTTCGAATCGGAGTTCTTGATAAAGAGTCAAAGTGTTGTTGTATGCACAGATTAATGTACCGTTTATAAAAAAATCTCAGTTGTCTTTCTGAGTAGACTGCCTCCGGAGTGAGAATCAGAATCTCCACGTAAATGTATATAAGTAACCTATGAATATTTGAAGATCTTTGAAGAACGTTCAATGATTTCGTAACACATTGCAAGATTTCAAAACACTCGTGAAAAACACAAAGAACGTTAGAAAGAATTCTTGCGCTCTTCCGACTGTATTCTATCCGAAAAATAAAAAGAAATGTTTTACCTTTGGTGAAGGCCCCTATTTATAGGCTCCAACGTACTTACCGTGACGTGGATGCGCGTGATTTGACGAGAATTGTTTGGGACTTGCTGGTGTGTTTGGTCTTCTTTTCCTAAGCTTGCTTCTCTCATTCTCCGAAAGCCTCCGACCACTGTGGGCGAAGTGATGATGAGATCTACTATGTAGGGGAAGACTCGAGCCTCGGTCATGATCCTTCTTCTCGTGATCAGACTGTCCATTCTCCGTCCCCTCGAGTTCATCGGGCAAAGCAAAGTCTAGGTCTTTCTTGCTTGGGCGGGGAGATGTTGCCTGTGTGTGAGGTAGAATGTGCGGACTAGACAGGCCTACGTAGGTCTGATTATGAGGAAAAGATTCACAAGACGAATACGTCCATAGCTCTGCCTCCGCAATTTGTGCGTGAGGTGTTTGCATAGAAGATTTTCAGTGGAAGGCTTCATTCGCGAGGTGGGAAGTGAGGCTGGTCCTTCGGTGACGGAGGAATATCGATATGCGTCTATGCATGTTGAAGGGAAGGGTTTATGGGAAGAATGTGTATCTGGGAGACTGGTTAATCCATGAATCATGAGGAATGATACATGCGAGCTTTGCACGTTGTCTGCGAGAAGAAGGCTTATGAGGTTTGTAGTCCGCATGTGAATGAGGAGAAATATATGGGTCACAAGCCTTGTGCGTGATTTTCCGAGTTGTGCATGTCAGCGCATGGATAGGTTTGTCCGCAAGTTTATGTGATCCACGTAGAAGCAATGGGCTTTTTCAGGCTAAATGGATTTGGTTATCGAACTTGGGTGCGGCTCTCGGACGTATGCGACTCCATGGTGCACAAGTTTCGAGAGAAGTGAGCTCGCGGATGGATCATGTGGAAGTTATGGCTCGAAGATAGATCGTGTATCTTTGTACACAGGGACATGTTTCCAGCTTCTTTTAGATTTTCTATACGTATCTTCTCATATTCTTCTAGTTGCGATGAACTATCTTTGGTCCACTTATAAAACTATAACAAGCTTTTATATATTTCTCTTTAGTTTATTCACAAAACTATCATATGAATGAGATATATATCTCTCATCGGTCTATCTGCAAAGTCAACTGACTTGCATGTAAGGGTGTATGTTGAAATATAATACTAATAGTATAAATAAATACATTAAGTCCCCTAGGAGGGTGACGCAATGGTCAAGACACACATCTTCACGTATGAGGTCGTGGGTTCAAATCTCATTGCATCGGGTGAGGTGAGGTTTGCCTTAAAAAGAGAGAGCTACCTCCTATTTTGTAGCTCTATTTAATAAATAAATAATTAAAGACATTAACAGATTGTTTGACATTTTAATCGAGTTGATCATCTAACAAACTTCATAAATCATTATTTAAGTGATAGAATATCATAGAAATTGAAGCAACTAATAATTATAAATATTAATTACTAGAAATCTTGTATATAACACAAATAAAGACGTAAATGTTGGTACTAGTTTCTAGTATACAAAACAAAAGTGAAGCTCTTATCACTTATTAAGCTTTGAGCAAGACGAGTGGGGATAATGAGGCTTGTTTGGCTTTTCACAAAATCAAAGAATTAAAGTGATGATCATGATAAACTTGTCGGTACGGTTAACATTAAAAAGAATGACATTTAAGATTGGATTGGTGGTCCTTAATTGATTTTCTGGAGTGTATTAAACCTTTAATTATCTATACTTAACAACAAATGGCCCACCAACTTAATCATCATAATAATTTGCTAAATTCATTGACTTGCCCCCAAATTCTTCTCTTTCTTGGTTTTGGAGCTACCGACTGTTTCTCATGATCATCATCAAGCTCTTTGCTCCTCTTGGTCTTGTTTTAGAGCTCCAAAACCAAGGTTAATTACACTAATAATCACTTCTCAATTCAAAACTTGAGCCCGTATTGTCCACCATAACAATAAAGTCAAAAGCACTTGTGCATCTTTAGCATTCGTATATATTGAGATGAAAGAATGCTTCTTTATTCTTTCATGTAATGTAACTACCGTTTAGCCCTTAGGGGGTGGCGCAATGATCAAGACGTATATCTCCATGTGAAAGGTCGTGGGTTCAAATCTTATTGCATCAGGTGAGATAGATTTTGAATTTAAAGGGAAGAGCTGCCCCTGTTGTGTAGCTTAACTTTAAAAAAAAAATGTAACTACCGATTCAAACCACTAATTTAACTATTTTCAAATTTTAGTCACAGTTAAAATCTTCACACTTCTCAAAAGTGTATTTAATAGCGATCACTCGAACGAGCTCAATTTGCCAACTGAGTAACAACTTATTAGTAATTAGAGAGTCAGATCTTTATCATAAATGTGTAGGACATTATTGTTATATTCATCCATGAATATGTGGAAGTGGTCCTTTTGAGTTGATGATCTTA
The DNA here is from genome assembly GCA_036897665.1 of Pelargonium citronellum. Classification (NCBI taxonomy): domain Eukaryota; kingdom Viridiplantae; phylum Streptophyta; class Magnoliopsida; order Geraniales; family Geraniaceae; genus Pelargonium; species Pelargonium citronellum. The sequence goes on along the minus strand of JAYMSZ010001116.1, from coordinate 2,714 downwards.
GAAATTGTAAATAGTATACAATTAATACTTGCTTGTCATTTAATTATGGGCTATTCTATTTGTTATTAGACATATTATATTCTTACGATAAATTGCTTGGCCATTTGTTTCTTGAGCCAGAAGGTTAACATTGTTTGGTCCACCAACTATTACTCTTGTTGGAGGACGAAGCCCACGACTACCACTAGAACTAGTGCCTAATTGCTACTACACTCAACTAACTTTCTGGGATTAAGGAACGCTGTTACTTGTGAATATATAAAACTATTTTATCTTCCCTTGGATAAGCACCCTAAGTTTACACAAGAAGAAGTTTCAGAGGTACTTGAATAGGTAACTGCATTCAAGGAACATGGATGGGAGATCTGATTCGATAAAACATTAGAGTATTGCATTCATATCAGATTTTTACTCTAAACCGCAACAGAAATCTAAAGCTTACACTCAAGTGATGAAAAAGAATTGCATCTACCATCAATATAACAACAGGCCACTGATGTGGGATACCGCAAACCATCTTTTGTTCAATGGATCATATATGACGTCTGCTAGGCTTGCCTCCCTTGCCACGACGCTTTCCTTTACCCACCTTGAACTTCCTCTTTGACTTCTTCCCTACTCCTCCACAAGGCTTTAAAGAAGTCGTGCTTTGATTGCCATCATTCATCTCTATATCTGTTCCAGAACAAGACGAGACGTTTTTAATAAGAACTTCAATACTGTCACTATAATACACTGACATCACATCTTGAAGTGTATAAGGCTGTCATGGGTAAGATAGACAGTCTAGTTACATGATAAAAGTTAACAATCCAAATTACAAATTGACAACACGTAAAATGAGCATAGATAAAGATAATTAAAAAGAAAAAAAAAAGCTTTTTCTCTCATGGAAAACATGCTTCAGTACAACATTGCAAATCCAGAATTTGCATCATAAGATTGAAAAGCCTTTACACTCACAGAGATCAGATTCCATAAACCAATTACTTCAGCTACTGGGGTGGCAAAACATAATGATGCTCAATTTACACAGCTGCTGTAAATATCTTTATTATAAGAGTAATCAGTGATTTAAAACACAAGGGAATGCTCAGACATAAAGATGGTTACTGCCAAATGGTGGTGAAACAAGCTAAGAAAAAAATATGATTTCACTATATCGACTACATTAATTCAGTTTGGGAGCTTAATAAACATTTATGATAGAGTTTGCATTAGATATTCGTTCAAGAACGAGATTCTCATTGTTCATGTTTGGATTATCATGTACTGGTCATGAAATGGGTTTGCAATGAGAATCCCATTCCCATTGCGAATCTTGATTCTCATTCCTATTCCAAAAAAAAAAAAAAAACCCCAAATGCTACCTTAATGTAACAACTCTGATTTAGCTATAATGGGTGCCTGATTTTGTCTTGGCCCTTTTCTCAATCACCATCATAAATTAACAAATTGGCCAAATGATGCCACTGGCACCTAACCAAAGAAATCCGTAGCATAGCCATTAAAGAGGGAATAAGAAAAGCATGTCAAATTCACCATCTGTGGACTTATGGTGATCAATCATCACATTAGCTGATTAAGTAGTTCCTTTAACTGGAAGATATAGATAGCAATAAACACCTACTATGCTTAGTTTGTTTACAACATTAAAAACAATCAACAAAACCACTCCCAAGCAAAAGGAGTCTCCTCAAAAACCACATCCCGAACTATATTACCGCCCAACAAAAACATGTGATACAAGGCAAAGAGAGGAGAACATTGGAAATTGCTTTTACTTAACGCACATGGAATTTTTTTAAAGCTTCTCAAAATTTAATTGCAATTCCTATATCCCAATTAGTTATCCACAATAGCCTCACACAAATGTCTTAGTTCTACAGAAACCAACAATTTCAACAAATCTGACTCTACAGAAACCATCAATTTCAACAAATGTCTGCGAAAACCTCAGACACTATGGATTCAACAGAAACAAACAATTTCAACAACGAAAACCTATAATTAGATAGGGCTAAGGTAGACGTACCCATAGTGGTGGTTGTGGATGGGGCAGAATCGGTATTGGTGGTGAGATCCATGGAGGCGGTGTTGGGCAGCGGACGCACGGGCAGCTTAGGGGCTGCAAGCGCTGCTTCGAGGGCGGAAAGCTTAGCAGCGTCCTTCTTCTCGTACAAAGGCTCCACCATGTCTCTGCGTATGGCCCTAAGCCTCTTCTCCCTCTTCGATCTCAGCGATTTCGCCATTGTTTGCTCCCGAGCTCTGACCTCTACACAGTTTCTAGGAGGGTTTTGAGTTTTTGCCTTGGCGCCGCTTTAGGGTTTTCCGGGGAAGCAAACCGTTTTTATTGTTTTGTTTCGGTGTCGGTCAGGATTTGGGTTTGTTTGTTTTGGGGGAGATATCTACTCCTGTCACGGATACTGGGTGAATAGTTTTCATCTTCTTGTATAATGTATTATGTGTATGAGATGGCAACCGCATTCTCCTTCTCTGCAACCCTAATCGTTTTTTTTATGTTGTCATATTCTTCTTATCTATAATAGTTTTTAGGGATAATCACTAAAAACAGCTCTATAATTGACACCTTTTGCAATGAATTACTTTAAACTTTTTTCGTAATTTCTTACTACCCTGTATTATTATTTTTTATTCCGTTAGCAATCCGTTAGTTAGCATGTTAAATGACCTAAATACTCTTGCCCATTTTA
>JAYMSZ010001115.1:0-15484 GCA_036897665.1 Pelargonium citronellum | reverse complement strand
GGAATTCTTTTTTTTTTTTTTTTTATAAATATTTATGCTCTACTTTTTATCATGAATATGTAATTTATAGGGTGGGTTTTGGTTTACACTTTGATAATCACTCACTTTAATATTTTGGTGCTCACTATGTTTGAAACTTGTAATTGGATTCTGTCTTGGTTTGTTCCACATTTTATTCTGAGACAATGACCCATCACTTGCTCACATTAGCGAAATTCCATTGGTATGAATGTATGATGAGTTTTTATTCTCTTTTCAAACAATATTGCTTGTGACATATGAAATTATAGTTTTTTTTTTTATTTGGTTATAGTTGAGGAAAGCAGAGGTGAATATGAAACACAATATTTTGAAGATACCGAGTTCCTTTATGATACTGTTCCTCTTGATGATGCTTTCGAAACCCAAGTTGTGGATTTCGGTTGCGAAACCCAAGTTGTGGATTTTGGCGGTGAAACTCAAGTATTGGATTATCCTGATGAGATTGAGGATATGGAAACCCAGCTATTAGATGAGTTTGACGATGAAATTGCTCTTGATAGTGACGGAGAAGGTACAGATAAAACTGAAGTTTTAAGTGATAATGATGAGCTACCCGGCAATGACTTAGGGTGGAGTAATGGTCAGTCAGATTACCAGGAGAAAATGGAGGCAGTAATAGAGCAAGCTGATGTTTTGATTGATGAACAGCACAATTCAGGTGACTTCAAATTCTTAACCATTTGGGGTTAAGTTTTAGTATTGTCTGAACCTGATTTCTTTATTTTACTGTAATAAATGATTTTATTGTATCGTTGTTTGATCATTATTTTGATAATGAAAGTGATAAACTGGGTTGGGAAGAAGAGAAAAGAAAGAAACTAAATTTTACACTGGATGGCACTTATGGAAGAGAATTATTTCAAATCTTCAGTTATGTGCATTTGTGTCCGTGTTGGAAAGCAAAAGAGGCATGGAAGACTTCATATGTTTTTATGTCACCATCATTTGATCTGCTAAAATCAGTTAGATCCTGTGCAGTTATATTATAATCTAGAAAGACTTCTTCTTTTCTGCAATACATCTTGACTGTAGCACCACAGATCGAAATCTGATACGTACTGTTCTGCCCCAGCTCCTGTATAGTTAGAATTTGTGTTATCTTCATGCGAAGAATTCTGTTTGCGAGAAGGTTTTCAGTTGAATAAAATTCAGGCCCTGATGGATTTAATCTTATCAGGGTGAGTAGGGTTTAGTGGTTTACATTTTCTTTTCTTATAAAAACTGGGTGAGTGCCATTCGGTTTCCTCTTCCAAGGGTGAATCTTAGAACCTAATCAGTTAAATGGTTTAGATTCTAACTATTGGTATTATATTTTCTTTATTCTTTGGTGCATTAAGAAGAGTTAATCTGTCTGTTGTGGGTGCTTCACTGTTTTCAATATCTTATTCTAGAATGATTGGTCGTATGCAGCTCCTCCAGCATTATATAACTTCTGAATTTTAGTTTGGTTTAGTTCAATGCATTAAGTTCACTTCGGCTCAAAGTTGTCTCAATTTATCTTACTGTATTTTAATTTTCCTCCCCTTGCTGAATTTTACTTCTGTTTGTGTAGCACATCAAAATATGGATTTGAAGAATCAGTTCAACTCAGAACGACACGGTGTCGAGAACAATGGTTTATCTTCCTCAAGGAGTTCACTAGAAGTTGGAAAGGAAGTCATCCAGGGACATGACAAGAGGAAATGGATTGAAAATGAGAAGGAATTTAGAATTGAAGACAATAGCAAAGTTCGTAGCTCAGCTGTGAGGGAACTTTCTGATAATGAAGATCACAAAGGCTTTTCTTCTAGCAATAATAATTCTGATGAAGGAGAAAAATTGTTTCAGCCGCCTTCTGGCAATGGTGATGTGGCAGGGTTAAGCTATGCTGATTCTCAAGAACCTGGAGATTTATCACAGGCATATGCTCTTGATTTTGTGGACAAGTTTCTCAAAACTAATACTTTGGAGCTTGATCAAGACATTGTCCATGAAAAATCTACAAGGGGAAAACTAAATTCCCTTTCAACTGCAAAAGGTCCTCAAAATTTGGCCAAGAGAGCCAGTGGTAATTTCATAGTTAGAGAAAAAGAGGTGTTCGACTGGGATGATTGTCGCGAGGATGAAGGAGGAGGAGATATCTTCTGCAGAAAGAAGGAATTTTTTGGTAGCAAAACCCATGGAAGATCTTTTCCCCGGACCCAGAAGAAGCCCAAGAGTTGCCGAGTAAATCAGCAAAGAGAAAAGGGAAGCAACCTTCATAAAATGACAGGTTTAGTTCATTCTGATTCAAGATTGATGATGAAGAAGGGAGCGCAAATAGCTGAAATGATTCCCAAAAGGAATCTTATGAATGAGTTTGATGAGCAGGTCAATGTGCATGTTTCAAAAGGACAGTTGGAAACTATTGTTACTGAGACCAGTGAGCCAGACATCCCAGACATAGGTTTTGATACTCAAACGGCTGCTGAAGCCATGGAAGCCTTATGTCGAGGAGATGAATTTGCTAAATATGATGCTAATGATGCATATCCGGGTGTTCAAAACAATTCGGAGATTTCCCCTGATGGTGATTGTAGAGGAAATATTGAAAATTCTAGAAAGAGGGGACACCCTTCTAGCATAGGGGTTGTTACAAGGCAATCAAAGAAGAGGATTGGTGCGGAGTTATCTGAAGAGGCTTTGATCTCAACAGGGAAACGTTCCAAGAATGTCAGACTGACATATGATACAGTGCAAGTAATAACAAGATCAAAGCGGGCTCAGTCAAATAGGAGTGGAAACTTGGAGAAAGTGCCATCTAAAAATAATGAACAAAGAAAAGCAATTGTTTCGGAAAGAAGCATCACTGGTGATGATGCTGGTATTGATGGTACTATCATGCAAAGGGTAGATGGCTTGATTAAGAAACAGTGCTTAGAAGGGGAAGGTATTAGAACGCCTGTTGCCAAGAGAACCAGGCATTCTTTGGCAATTAACCAATTACAAAGGGATCAGAGTATGGCCAGTGATTGTCAGGAAGACAGGGATATGTCCAGTATTGAGTCCCGCAAAGTGGGAAGACGTAACAGTACTGGTATCAAGGCTTCTAGATTGTTGAAAACAAAACAAAAATATTCACTGTCAGAATCCAATCAGTCTGGTGAACTTGAAAATGTCAATACAACTCAACTTGAGCAGTCAAATGCAAAGTTGTCTGATATGGCAAATGTTAGCTTAGATGCATGGAGCTATCCTAAAGGAAGAAGATCTCGTCGAAACTTACCAGTTCAGGTGAACAGATATAACATATGCTTTGGCTCAAAGAGGAAAACTCGATCATCTTCACGTGCTTCTCCAAACGTGTCTTCATCAAACAAGAATTTAGAAGAAAGATTGACAGGGCAGTGTTTAGATAAATGTGGCTTGTGGGAAGCTGGTTGGGACTATAACTCTGCTTCTAAGAATGTAGAAACAAAATCTACAGATTTGGTTGGAACTGAAGCAGTTAAGCACACCGAAAAGAATGATTTCGATTCCCAGTCGACACCTCAACATAATGCAGTAGCCACAACCAGGTTAAGTGAATCCCCAAGAAAGATATCTAGACAACCTGAGTCAGCAACTGTGACCCCAAGTCCAACTAGCTGTAAGACACCGGTGCATGACGGATCTCCTGTTTGTATGGGTAATGAATATTATAGACAATCGTGCAAAAGAAATCTGTCAAGATCATATCTTACTAGAGAAATTAGCAGTTTAACTTCCACAAGCTCTGCATGGACACCTCCTTTTAAAGATTTAAGGAAGAGGAGAGACACGGCTGATGTTAGAGTTTTATATAGCCAACATTTGGATGATAATATAGTTAAGCGGCAGAAAAAGGTAATCATTTGTGATTGGGCTGCTGTGATCTTTCAAGTATAAAAAATGGTCTAAACTTTTTATTTTTTCTTGATCATATCTCAGATACTGGCCCGATTAGGTGTTTCCATAGCATCCTCAGTTTCAGATGCCACTCACTTCATAGCAGATAAGTTTGTTCGCACAAGGAATATGCTGGAAGCTATTGCTTCAGGCAAGCCTGTGGTTACACATTTGTGGCTTGATAGCTGTGGACAAGCCAACTGTTTCATTGATGAGAAAAATCACATATTAAGAGATACCAAAAAGGAAAGGGAGTTGGGGTTTAGCATGCCTGTTTCTTTGGCACGTGCAAGCCAGTGCCCACTTCTACAGGTAAAATTTTCATGTATGATGGTTTAAATAGATGCATTGTCTGCTCATTCTTTTCGTTTTCATTCACAACAATATGCTTTACAGGGTCGAAGGGTCTTCATTACCCCAAATACAAAACCTGGTAAAGAAACAATCTCTAGTCTGATTAAGGCAGTGCAAGGCCAGGTTTGTGGATTTCCAAATAATTTGGTTCTTTCACTACCATGATCTGTTGATGAAGTGATCTTAATTTATTTGCAAAACTCTTTGGTTTTGATGCTCATTAGGCTGTTGAGAGAATTGGAAGATCTTCGCTGAAGGATGATATAGTTCCAGATAATTTGTTGGTTATATCTTGCGAGGAAGATGAGGAACTCTGCGTGCCTTTCTTGGAAAAAGGTAGAGAGTTAGACTTTATGTTGATTATTAATATTATCGAGGTAAGCCTCCAATGCAATTACAACTCCACTGTACTTACAGGGGCAGCAGTTTACAGCTCAGAGTTGCTACTAAATGGTATAGTTACTCAGAGGCTCAACTATGAAAGGTTAGTGTAGGGATGGGGATGGTATTTTATCTTTTATCATTCATGGATACATGCTGGGTTGTCCCTATCAAAGCAATTTCATATATTTGTTCTTCTGTTGTATTTGCTGTAAAAGGAATAAATAACCAAACTGTTTCAATTTCCGTCTGATCATTTATGTATTGATACCTTGCTAACACGACATTTCTTGTAATCTGTAATGGCAGGCATCGGCTTTTTGCAGATCATGTTAAGAAAACTCGCTCAACTATATGGATGAAGACAAAAGATGGCGATAAATTTCATCCCGTTCCTTCAGCTAAAGCTAAACAAAAACGTAAATAATCAAGTCTCGTTTTCCTTTTCAATCCTTGTTTCAGTTTTATGTTTTGTGTATATTATTTGTCCCTTTTCGATGAGTGCATGGATGTGTTCTTTTATGTTCTATTTTTTTTGCCTTGAGATTCATTATGCAAGAGTGTTGGCACGCCTTCAAGAGTACGTTGTAGGACTCTGATAGCGGGACACGATGAAGAACAATGCAACGAGAATTGATCTTATACAATGACTCACTTCACGAATTCGAGCTATGGTGCTCTAGAAAAGCTCAACAAGAAGATGAACTACAACAATGATCAATAACTAAGCCACTTGACCAAATGACCTAAAGAATCTCTTCTCAGGTTTCTAATTCTTCCTGAGAGCTTTTGACTGTTGCCTGTATGATTGTGTTTTAACCAAGACCTACCTCCCTTCGATGCTTATCACTTTGTTGATTCATTATGGTTTGGGATCGATCTTTTCAAGTTGTCAAAATCTCTTCCCACAGCATTATACTAACTTGAATATCATTGTCCGTAATTGTTTGACCATTGTATGACTTTAATGTTGGGGAGGATCTCTCCCATACACAACTTTAAAGAGTGTCGTTTCAGCCGTAGAATGATGCGATGGATTGTACCGATAATGAGTCTAAGGCAAAAAGTTGATCCATTTTGAGGGTCCGTCAAATACAACACTTTTGAGATGCACAACGTGTTTTATCAAGGGACTAAGATTGGCAACTACATCGTGAGTGATAAGTTGAACTCATGGGTGCACTAATGCTTTGTTATTTAAAGATAAAAGATTCCATTTAGTCCTTGAATTATCCGTTTTGTTTCAAATTAGTCATTGAACTTTACTTTATTCCGGAACAGTCCTTGAACTATCCATTTTGTTCCGCGTTAGTTCCTGCCGTTAAAAAACTGACGGATTCCGTCAAAACTAACTAACTCCGTTAAATTTAAAATAAAAAATATAAAAAATATATAACATTACATTTTTACCCTTTATAATTTTCATGTTTTACAGGTTTAACCTCTTCTTCATCGAACCCACCGGAAATATCACCGGATTCTGAAATTTTTCGCCGGAATAGTGAAGGAGTGATCTTTAAAAACTCAAAAAACAAACAAAAAAAAAATGGTGAATGAGTGATCTTTGAAAAACTCATTTTTTATTCAATTTTTAGTATCTTTCTTATCCATTTTTGGCTTTCAAGCTTTTGAGGTCTCTTTTTTTTTTCTTTGCTTCTTCAATTTCTGGTCTGAGTAAAGAGACAGAGAGGTTTGAGGAGTGGCTCCAAAAATCAGCTAAAATAACATTCACAAAAATCATCTTCTTTTTCAAACCATCACTCAAATCTCATATTTTCCATTTTGCTATGTTTACTAGGAAATATTTTCTCATATTCTCATCTTCTTCCCAATTTTTTACCATTCATATTTTCCATTTTAATCTTCTGGTTTCTTCAAATTTTCATTTCTATATCTACTTTTTGTGCAACCAAAATGATAGAACTTAAGCCAATTTGGAGCAAACGAGAATAAAATGATAGAATTTCAGCTTGGTGGCGTTAAGTGGGACTCATTACTATTAAAGTAAAAAATATAAATAAATCAATAAAATAGATTTTTTTGTATCCCACATCGGTTAGAAATAAAAAGTAAAGTGAAAATAATGGGTATACTTACTGTAATACTCAATAGTTCAAATTCAGTTAAAAAAAATTATTCATCAAATCGATTGAAACCGATCGTAATATTTGTAAATCGATTTAGTTGATTAAGCATTCAGTTACAAAAAAATATTTATCAAATCGATTGAAACCAATCGTAATATTTGTAAATCGATTTAGTCGATTAAGCATCCAATTTGGTTGATGATCGGTAATAAAATTAAAAACTACAATAAACGTATTTATTCTAGAGAAATACAATCATATATATTTTTCATAATAACGATTAGTCAATATTATTAAGTTATTTAGTCACAATAATAATGAGAACCCGAGCAAAATTTGGGTACCAAAACTAATTAAAAAAATAAATTATAAGGACGCTACCGAAGTTTTCCTGATTTGAAAAATGATTTTTCATAAACAAATTAGAATTCTTAATCACTCCAAAACATAACACCTGACAGGTACATGGAGGGGACAGGTGAGTGTTGATATCGTCCCCATCCCCACATATAAAGACTCTCCCTGTCCCCATCTCAGCTCAATGAGTAGAATTTATCCTCGAAACAGAAAAATATAACATCTTAAAAATTTGAACATTCATTACACTTATATATAATGTACACACACAAGACATAATCAAAGTGCAATCATAGACATACAAATGTAGAATAAATTAATATAATAACTCAGTAAGTGCTATGTGTCTCAGATATGACATATATAGTCAAATTAAAATGGAAACAAGTTTTACAAACACTTTCAAATAATAAAAGAATAAAATAAAATAAATATGATAATAAACATTTCCGACTCCGTTACCCGCTTAAGCAGGGGTTTACCGTCCCTCAGAACAGGTATTTGCGAGTTGCGGATTTTCTCCCCCGCAATGACCATCCCTAACTGCACCTTTTCTAATGAATGGAATGACCAACTTGCCAGGAAAAATCTTATGATCACCCTGCCTCTCTCTTCATCTCATCAAACATATCAATTAATTGGAAGATCATAAATACAAGATATCATAGATACTATTCTTCTTTCATCCAGAAACCAAAATCACAGCTAGTTCAACATGCAGAAAACAAATTAAGGATGGAGAATTGGAGATTAACCACACATTGCCAAATAGATGAATCTCAGCAACTAGAAAAACTCAATTCAAAACATCTTGAGCTAAGCATGACAACTAGAAACTAAACTCACAAATTTCAATTTCAGTGTAGCAAATATTCAAACATATACAAGCTCATATCTGCTATCCCATGTTGTCTCAATCTGGAAAGACATGCACTGCATACCTAGTATCACTAGAAACATGATATATCTACTTCACTCATGGAAAACTATTTACCGATCACAATCTGAAACAATGAGCAATAGTAAAGACAATTCATATATGTGGCTTTACTCTATGCTGTAAAAGTATTTATGTTTCATCAGCGATTATTTCGGAGAGACTGTAAGTGGGCAGTGAGGGAGTCAATATCAGGAAGATTGGGATGAACATGACTGGGCTTCTCCTTAGATGGAGACTTGGCTGCACTTGAACTTGAAGTCTTTAAACTTCCAGAGGTACCTGACAACACTATCTTTGGAAGAGAATTGGATGACTGTTCCCTAGCATCTGACTTCAGCCTTTCCTCAGATGAGGGTCTGTTAGAGTCCGGAATTGACTTAGTCACTGGTTCAACCACTTCTCTTTCTTTAGGTGAGGGCCTGTTGCGGTCTGGAATTGGCTTAGTCGCTGGTTCAGCCACTTCTCTTTCTTTAGATGAGGGCCTGTTGCGGTCTGGAATTGGCTTAGACACTGATTCTGCCTCTTTTCTTTCCTTAGGCAAGGGCCCATTGCGGTCTGGAATTGGCTTAGACACTGGTTCGGCCTCTTTTCTTTGCTTAGGTAAGGACCTGTTAGAGTCTGGAATTGACTTTGACACTGGTTCTGCCACTTTTCTAGCCCAATCAAGATCCCCTATGTGAAATGAGCTCTCAGTCACAGAATGGGGCTCAGATAAAGTTTCAGTTGTTTCTGCACTGCGATTTGAAGTTCCTTGACTTTCAGACAAAACCGTACTTTTTATGGGAGAATGTCTATTAGACTGTGCAGGGGAAGCTTTTGTCCTACGAGAAAATCCAGTACCAGTGCGAACTTTTCTGGCTGCACTCGGTTCAACAAGATCCTGCTCAAAATCGCTGTTGTCTGAATCAAAATGTGTTGGTGGGCTTCTGGAAGTTGACTTCTTATTTACTTCAATGGTCATCTGTTTTGGAACTTCCTCATCTGAATCATTATCCAAGTGTGCATGTGAGGCTACTGAGCTTGATTTTTCATTTATTTTTGTTCCCCTGTTTAGATTCTCCACTTCTCGCAGACTATCTCCAAAATTAACAGTAGTCTTGACTCTTGGGGAGGAAGAGGATTGCTCAATCCTGCTGGGAGTCTCCTCAACTGCTTGTTTGGACAAGATAGCATTCCCAGAAGGATTTTTCCTATATGGTGGATGCCTATAACTCTTCTTGTTTCGAAGTCCACCTGTCAGCATTCCCAAGTTTAATTCTGAACCACTATCCAAACTAGATTCTTTGACATCAGCATCTCTTACGATACCAGGTAGCTGTGATGCGAGAAAGTTATCCTTCACTTCTTCATGTACCAACGAAGGCCTTGAAAGTTGCTGAGCACGCCTATCGTTTCCTTCAACCACTGGATCATTAGATGAATCAGAGTCTTCATCGTCTGAAACTACTTGTGATGTCTTCAGTTTGGAGGGGAAGTCACTGATGTTAAACTTTTCCTGAATATTGCTAATGGATTCCATTCCTTGGTTTCCATCAGGGTGTACTTCCCTAGAGTCCATATCATTTGAAAAGGACTGTGACAATACTTTTATGTCTGACACTGATCCCTTATCCACAAATGATGATTTATGTTCAGACATAAAAGTTCTAGGGTCCATCCTCTCATCATGTTTAGAGTTGTCCAGTTCCTCTGCACCTTCAGAACTTGAAACATCTGAATCATCAAAGGTCACTGGCAACAGGTCATCTGACCGTGATGCAAGCACCGAACCTGCAGAAAACACAGGATCAGGTACATTCTGCATTGGACTCCAAGCATTTATATTTGTTGACAGATGAGTAGGTGATCTTCTGCCCGGTGATGAGAAAAACAAATTAGATTCCTGTCCCTTGCCCACTGAATCAAGCACATCTTCATTATCATCTGAACCAGATTCATCAAAAACTAAAGAGGCCTTGTCATGAGAACTAGATTGTTTAGTGTCACTTTGAATGCTTCCATCATCAGTAACAGCAAAAGGGTTCTCACCAGTATCACTGTTTGGATACATAACAACATTATTATGATCATCGCTAAGAGTTCTTGAATGAGAAGGAGAACAACTCCTGCTCGATTGTTTACTAATCCCTGCTTCTGTCGAGTAATCAATGCTTTCAGATTTGATGTTATCTTGCTCTTCACTCGCTGATTTAAAGCTGGACTTGCTAGATTGAGTCCCAAAATTCATTCTACCTGTGAGATCACTCCTCTCAAGTCCAAAAGAGTTATCTGTCATTATGGAACTATTTACCACAGGATCATCCACAGAAGATGACGAGCTAGAATTATTGGTGCTTTTTTGGTCATTCTTGTAAAACCTTTCATCCACTCCACTTGCCTGGTTATCTTGCTCATTCTGAATCTGAGGAACTTTCCTGTTAAAGCCATCATTCACTTGATCTTTAGCAAGATGTTCATCTTCAAATCTTGAACCAGCATATCTTTCAGGCAGATCGCCTCTTAAACCATAAGCAGATGAGTTATGCGCTTCGGAGGAATACTGCTTGTTTTCACGGCTTTAAAAGTTTGCAGCAGCCCTTGCAGCCCGACTACACCGTGGTCCGGGCTCGCCTCGGCCAGCCATACTAGCTCGTTCTGCAGATTCAGCAGCTGCCTGTGCAGCTTCAGCAGCATCCTTGAATTCCATATTCCAGTTCTGCCTACTAGAAGAAAAATCACTGCCATTACCAGGATATGAATGCCTAAAATCCATCTCTTTGTTTCCACTTCCTGCATGACAAAGCAACAGATATATTTAATGGGTAACAAAAAGAACAAAGGAAGTAATACAATTTTAAATAATGGCACTAGAAAGACAAAAGGTAAACAGCCGCCTATCCTCACATGTATATTTTTCATACCTGGAGGTCTCACTTCTGGGTGGAAAGTGTCAGAAATAGTTGACGTTTTGGCAACTACACCTGTAGGAGCACTATCTTGAGAGTACTGTGCTGAGCTTCTGTTGTGATCATGTAAGTTTGCAGGCATATTATGCTTCTCTGCGCGACTATATGGAACTTGGAACGAAGATTGCCCCCTTTCATCATAATTAGGTCGAACTTGCACATTAGGAGGGTCTATATGCATTTGACTGGCCTTCTCAAAAGAACTAGGTCCATTCTGCACACACAGGTTTTGACTTTAATGAGATATATGGTATAACATGACACAATATCAAATAATTAACTGCCTCAGACATATTTAATCATACCAGTAGGTCCTCATGGGGCTTTGGGTCATTCTCTATACTAGGATCCCATTTAATGTTATGTTCCTCAGCAATTGACTTCAAGATTTTGATTTTGGCTGGACCATCGGGTGCTTTAACAGATAATTTCTCAATTAACTGAAAATGATAAGATTCAAAACTAAGAATCACAGTAATACAATCAATTTTGGACAGAAAAGGTCTACAAACTTGAAGTGTGTATTGTATTTGGTAAACTTACCATGCGACCAACACCACAATCTGAACGAAGTTCAACAGCTGCAGATATAAATTCTTTCCCGTATTTTGCAGCAAAATGCTTACGGACATCCATGAGTTCTGGTACATCCGCGCATCTGGGGGATGCAAATACTACACTTGCAATCGCTTCCTTTAAATCAATAGGGCAGTTTCTGGAAAATGAGCATTTTAGGTTAATTGTAGTAGATGAGCACACACCCACATGAAACCACAAACTGTCATGTTTGTTCTACATTGAATGTATCTACATACTTTTGTGACTCAATGATTGGCAAGCGTGCTACAATGAGCTCACAGTATATCTCAATAAGATCATATGCTGACAGTGTCTTCTCTTCCCTGACAATGTGTTCAACCTGAAATTCAGAACACAATGAGTTAACAATATCAAACTAACTGCCCTGGATTAATCTTATATATTAGAACATAGAACATAAAATGGCATTAGGAGAATATGTCTACAAAATAGTACCTGATGTTATTTAAGTAAACTAAGTTTACATTTTCTTCACAAAAGCAAAAGATGGAAGTAACACCACAAGACTAAAAACTAGGGCCTTCATTTGTGCATGTACACGACATGTACAACACATAACGAGCTACAGAGAAACAGATGAAGAAAGGCCTCTGCTACAAACCAAGGAATCAGACCACATTGAACTATTGAAGAATGAAAACAGGTAAGCTTTTAGTTGTTCCGAGGACAACACCTACTTTTTCAAATGTACTGCTTAAAATGAAGGCACAAGTAATTACTACCAAGTCACACCTCACTACTTACATAACATGGTTGCACTAATCAGAAGTCCGGTACATCTACATATCATGATTTAGCCCTTGAACTAGTTGTATTATTACTGTGATTGGTACCTAGTTATAACCAAAGGACACATGGTGATCACCTTTAAAGATATTATACAATGCTATTCAGAAAATAATACTCCATAGTCCATTTCACAAAACCACTATTAATATATAGATTCCTCTTACTAGCACCGAGGTGATGTAATTAGATTGGACTGAATCGACTGGTAAAAATAATGAGGTTTCACTGTTTCAATGTAAAGATTGAATATAAATCCTAGATTTAGAAACCACCATATAGAAATCCTCATCAAAACCTAAAAATGTGAATGATTAGTAAAAAATTATAGTACTAATCTAACTTGAATGGATCGAGAGAGTAGTACCCGGATCATGGCGGTTCGTTCCTGGCCAGACTCGAGCAATTGTGCCAGCTCCCTCTTCAACTGCTTCACCTGAGCCTCCCTCTTGTTCTTCAAAAGCTTTATCCGTGAAGCAGCAAGCTTCAATGCGGTCTTGCTGCAAGTTAGAAGGATTAAAATTGAATTTATGAAGAACTCAGTCCAAAACATAATCAGTGAATTCAATTCAACCAACCAATTTCAATCATACCATACAACTACAGAGAACTTGGAAAAAAATTACCATTTTGCAGGCTTAAAGCTTCTGTGGAGCATTGCTAATTTTGCAGGATCGTCACCAAAAATAGGACGCTTCTCTGATTGATACAATTAGGGTTTAAACAAATGATTTGGAGCACTGGAATTTTGGGGAAAGCTTTTGGGATCTTAGAGAGGAAGCAATGAGAAGAAAGTGAAATTTATTCTAGAAAATGGAACCTTTTTATGACAATTGGAAGCTACTGAGAAAATCAAAGATGGGTTTTATTACCAAATTGCCCTTATGACATGTTTCTTCATTTCTTTCTTGTAGAATTGGATAAAGGGCATATAAAGTAATTAATTAGTTTGTTTACCTACATAAATAAGCTGTTGATAAAAATATATAAACTAATAATAATTTGCAGAGAAATATTACGCGTATTATTGAATGAGACTTGTCAAATGCGACACACCACATGATTGAAAATAAATCTGAAATTATGGTTGCAAAATAAATACCTTGACAGGTGGTGGTATAAAAGAATTATATAATTTATTATTTCACATAAAATTTGAGAGGAAATTCTATTTTGACTATTGTTTTATTTTTTGAATTGTAACAAATAAATAACTACCAACCCAACACCTTTGACTAATGTTATTTAAAAAATGGTATGTGAATTATTGAAATTTCAATTCAAAATAGCTAGCAATAAGAAAAAAAGTGCGAAGCGGGTGAATAGTATTGCAAAATAAAATTTGGATAGCATAACGGTCACTCAATAAATTGTGTGTTAATGGGTGGTAATTGAATCAAATTTCAATGGGTTATTATACTAGTTTGCTCATAAAGACACTATCCAACTTATCACATGAAATAGCGTGCTCTTAATTCAATCAATCTATTTCAACATAAAAAGCCCTAAAATCTATTTCAACATTTAGGTCATTCCCACCTCGGAATCCCAATCTATATCTCAATCCATGAATTCGAGCATCGTTCCCTGGCATTTGACATCCACTAATACAAGAAATAAAAATGCAAATCCACATTTGTAGACAGTATCCAAAAGAAAAATCACACGAGCTACAATACTCATGAAATCAAAATGTAAACATTTCAAGCTTTCTCATTGATTTGAAACTCCTACCTCTTCATATTCCATAGGTTACAAACAATTACTCATTAACTAATAGTATTTAGTAATAACATTAGATATTACAATCACTAATATATATAAGATACAATACAATTGATAAAAGATCAATATCTAAACAATTCATCTAATGTCATTAGCTAATTAGAGTGTTAGAAAACTAAAAAGTCATTAGTCATGGTCTTTCTTTCTTTATGTATTTCATATTTTTATTGGATTTCATTGCAGTTCATGTTCTTATGCTCTTTCTTTCTTCTTTTTTAGGTACACAAAAGGAAATAGGAGATCTTTTTTGAGGAATCTAGCTCCAGTTGAAGGAAGAGTACACCATTTTCAAAAGACAACTCCAATCCGAAAAGAATAAAATAGTTCAATCCACAAAAAAGGTTAGGATGACCTTTATTAATGGAAAACTTATCACTAATTTCTTAGTAATTGATGAATTTCAAATAGTTGTCCTTTTTAAAACCAATGGATATTGGATTCATAGGAATTAAATCAAATATGAAAAGATAATTTTAGATTGGTCAAAATTCAAATGTCATAATCTATCTTATTTTTTATTATTAATCTCAAATTTATACATTTTTCTCTTAATATATGTTATTTCTAACTACAAATCTCAGAAACTGCATATTTTTTTCTTCTTATTTTCAATTGTGCATGTGCTATATGAGGAAGGCATAGGCCATAACAAATTTGATCCATTGAATTCATATGATTAAAGGAAACAAGGTTAATATTCTCACTGTTATTTTTCAACTTAAACTTAACATATTCTATGCTATTTATGATGTGGGGGGTTGCAGCCTTACTTGTGAGGAATTTTAGGAAGCTTTTTGTTTATTTATTTGAGAGTATTAAATTATGTATTTTTTTCTTGGTTTAAAAAAAATGATGTATTTTTTCACTTCAAATGATTTTCTTACAGGTAGGTGGTGATCAATTGAGAATGTTATACCAGCAAGTTGATTATCCACCCACAAAAGGAGTTTCTAAAATTGATTGAAAATTATAATATCTGTTTTTTTATGCTAGAATTATACTATCAGTTATTATAAAGAATTTTTTTTTTATAATAAGAATCTTTTAAATTTAGTACATAATAAGTTTGATATTTTTTATTTATTTATATTGATTCAGCATTTATAATAGTTTTTATTTATTTATTTATTCATTGGTGATGTGGGTTAGTGTGAACTATTGTTACGAATTACTAATTAATTTTCTAAGTGATCAATTGATTATTTGCTTTGTAGTGATTGAATATATATTTTTTCAATATCAAATTAGTCCGGTAAAAATTGTAATTCATACAAATTAGATGAATGTCATATATATATATATATATATATAGAGAGAGAGAG
>JAYMSZ010001114.1:0-15488 GCA_036897665.1 Pelargonium citronellum | reverse complement strand
TGACAATCAGTTTTATTTTCAATTTAAAACACAAACATCAATATTTATATATATTGTAATAGTTATTTACCGTCCCGCGTGCTATGCACGGGTGTCTTACCCAGTGGGATTCAGATATTTGGAGCGGACGTAGACTCGCGAAACGCCCATGGCGAGACACTTCAAGCTCACTTCGTCACGCAACTCTCACACGCTCTCTCTCGCTCCTCTCTCCGCTCTCTGATCTATTTATGCTTCCATTTCTCTCCTCTCTCGCTCCTCAATTTCCTTCCGTTTCTCTCATTCCGGTGAGTCTCGAATTTTTATTCTCCGATCGTATCTGTTTGGTTGCCGAGAAAGTGTTGGATAATATATAGGAATTGAATTTGTATGTTTGAATTTTTGAATCTGAGATTAGAGAATTCGAGTTTGTTTTCAGCTTGTGTCCGAAGAAATGTGATTTGTATGTTAGAATTTTCAAAGCTGAGATTAGAGATTTTTAAGTTTCTTTTCAGCTTGTGTGCGAAGAAATGTGATTTGTATGTTTGAATATTCAAAGCAGAGATTAGAAAATTAAAGAATTCGAGTTTCTGATCAGTTTGTGTGTGTGTTTTTGTCTGAAATGGTTTGATTTTTTCGTTTTTAGGTGTTTGATTAGTTTTGTAGAAGCTAATTTGACAATTTCCTTCCGTTTCTCTCATTGTGACTCTCTATGTTCTCTGATCTTCGCTGTTTGATTGCCGAGGAAGTGTTGAAATACAGAATGTTTGAATTGCAAAGCCGAGATTAGAGATTTCGGGTTTATATTCAGCTTATGTATGTAGTTTTGCTTGATACTTGCAGTTGTTACAAGCTTGAAACGTTTGGTTTTGTTTCGATCATCTCTGTTTGGTTGCCGAGAAATGGTTGGAAAATAGAATTTTGAGGTGTAAGTTTGAATCTTCACAGCTGAAATGAGAGAATTCGAGTTTCTATTTATCTTGTGTACATAGTTTTGAGTGCCACTTTTGATTTTTAGTATTTAGGTGTTTAATTAGTTTAGTAGAATCTAATTTGACAATCTCCTTCCACATCCTGAGCAAGCTAATAAAGTTCAATGTTGATATTCTTGTTGCTCAGAGCTGTTATTGATGGCATCATGTGGGGTTTGGCTGAATCCCACTAGCCTGGAATGCGTTGAAGTAGGTAATTTCAGTAAAAATTTGTCGACAAGACTGGTTAGGCCTGGGTGTTCACCTTTTATTTGGAAATCCTCCACTTCAGTTCGGAAACAATGTATTGGAGTGCAGTGTTCATCCTTGAGAAAAGCCACATCTCCTATGGAATCTGAGGAGAATGCTCAGATAGGTGCATCAGTTCCTTTGGAAGACGAATTAGCTCATGTGATAAGGTTCAAGATGTCAGATTTTAAGATACTTGACCGCGTTAGTGCAGGCCTTGGTGGACGGGTATGAAGATATATTGCAATTATTGTGGCTAGAATGGGTTGAATTAATTGTGGCCTAATTGTTTGGAGCTTTGTTGTAGGCGGATGAGGTCGTTTTTGAAGCCATAGTGAAGGATTCTAATAGGTCAGTTTTGCTTGTCTTAGTGTGATGTCATCTTAGAAAGTGATATGAACTTACTTTTTGGTCTTGTGGGATTGCAGTCCTTTGTATAATACAAAAGTTGTGCTTCGCCAACTTACTAGTGCTCAAGCGAAGCGTAGAGGGATGCGGGCAATAGAGGTTTGTATAATCTGTTCAATGGATTTGGTAATTAGTTTTTCTTCTTCTTATATTATTATAATTATTTTGCTATAATGTCTCTATTGTTGATACGTTCTTCAGGTATTGAAGAAGCTTGTTCGTCGCAAAATTATGTATCACTCTTATTCGATGCAAGTTCATGGATTTGTCTCTTCGCCTTCGAATGTTCATGGTTCATTTACCGTCGTTCACAGGGTAAGTTCTTCTCTGCGTAAGAATCAAGATTGGTTGTTTAGGCTTTTAGCCTATCTTTGTTGCTAGCATAAACATGACATGCCTTGGCACGGCTCTCATAGTCTTATTGGATTAAATCTCTATTCACAACTCCATTACTGTTTCTCAAGATGTCTCTTTTTGCATGAGAATGTCTTAGCCTTCCCAAGCTAGGGGATGCTATCGGATATTCTATATAGCAACAGAACCAGACACATTAAAGTATCTTTTCTTACTACTGTTGCAGTATCATGGCAGTTTTTCTTTAAGACATTGGCTTCAGCAGTCGGACTGGCTTCCAACCTTAGAAGCTACTCTTGCATTGGATGAAGAATCTGCTAGAAGGGTAGGAGATGACACAGTTGGTGGACCTGCAGTTTCTCGACAGCTGCGACTTATTCGAATATTAATGAGGGATCTCTTGATTGGGGTATGTTAAACTTTTTTTGACGTGAATAATAGTATTTTTTGTTATGTGGTTATGATGGACTTATCATGGACTGATTTATCTATTTTAGGTGAACTATTTGCACAGCCATGGACTAGCTCACACAGAGTTGAGACTGGAGAATTTGCATATTAGTCCAGTGGACAGGCATATTAAGGTAAGTACCAGCTTTTGGTATACATTAATGTTGCTTTTGGACTCTTGAATTTGATTTGAAATTCACGATTTGGATGTTGTATCTCAAATATAATGTTTGGGAAATCATATAATTTCAGTCATTTGAAATCTCACATTGTAGGCATGTTTTGAATCCTATTAGATTTGAGCCAAAGCCAAATCCAAATTCTTTGTACATCCGAATGTGGTATTTAGCTCAATTTCAAAATTCCAATCAAATACAAGCATCTAAAGGAACCAATAGAATATGGGACCTCTTGATTGTTCAACTTTGTAGCAATTTCAAATGATATAAACCAAATACGAACACAAGGAACCTTAAATTAATAGTCACATATGGATTATTTTTTATAATATGGTGATTTTTTATGGCAATACTATAAAGATATTGGTTTAAGAGCTCAATTGATTAAAAGATATTTTCAAATTGAGCCAGCCGGGACTTATGTGCTTCTTCACGTAAGATGAGGTAGTTTGATTTCCATTTCTTATTTTAGGTAGGTATACTGGGAAATGCTGCTGATTTTTATGAGGATGGTTCAAACCATAGCCCAGTGGACAACATGGATAGACGGCAGATGATGATTGCATTTGATATGAGGTATGATGTGGATAAAAGCCTTTGGAACTGATCTCATGTTCATATTGCTGGAAAAAACCTTTCTGAAGTGCATTCTGTTCTATGCATTGCAAAGATGTGTTGGCTTCATAATGGCTAAGATGGTGTTGAGAGAACTCATGGATCCCGTCATCTTCGCAAAGTTCAAATCATTCCTCATGAAGGTATAACATGCTCAAACCCAGATGCGTCCGTCTCAAAAACTCGATTACATAATGGTTCACATGTCTGCATATCAGCCTGACTTGATATATGTTAAATTTCATAAATGGGCTAAATACAATGGTGTGGACTTCCCATACTAAAACGTTAACCTTATTAGTAGGGTTTGGCTTCCACCATTATATTTAGCCTCTTCATTTCATATTTATTCAATGTGGGACAATTACCCACTTCAACAATATTAACTTTTACGAAGGAACTTTCACTTACATTACATTAGAAGAAACTAGAAAGTAGCACACGAAAAGCAAGTAGAGAACATTGAAGAAGGAGAATGACAAGCTGGTGTAAAGTTATATTTTTAGGCCAAATCGACAAACCATAAACAGCACAAACTAAAATAGGTGTGGAACAATATATAAAATGAAATGTGATTATTCAAGCCAAGGTGGGAAAAAAAATGAAATAAACAAATTAAAGTGACAAACCTTGGTATGAGGCCAAAGCTGATCGGGAGAAACGTGCATTGTACAACCCTCTTTACCTGATTCCCAGTCAACAACAAAGCGGGCTAGAACACCTGAACCAAAGCTGAACCACAAGCTCATTAATCCAACAGCCTCAATCCTAAATGCTCTTCTCATCTGCTCTGATAACTTATAAGTTGCCTCAACAGAACCTTTGGCACCAACTGATGCTGCTTTGACATCAGAGTTTGAACTGGTTTCTTCTGGTTTCTCATCTGCTCTTATGCCAAGCAGTCTCCGCATTCCAAGGGCAAACATTCTAGCATTGCAGAGCCTTTGGATATCTGCCACTAAATTCTTTATGCTATCAGGCTCAACAGATTGATAACTTAACACAACACCTTCCGGATCATATCGAATATGAGAATCTATATCAGATGTATTGGCAATGCGAACACCACAGCCCCATGGTGTACTATTACTTCCCTTCTGAAGCTCCCACAAATCCTTGAAGTGCTGGTCGGTTATTTTGACATCCCAATACATGCTTCCTGGTCTACCAAGTCTCAAGCAAATGTGTTGCCACGAATCACCTCTCGCAAATGGAAGTCGGAACCATATGTTTGAGGATGCACTCCTAAGACCCACTTCTTCAACAAATGGAATGTCCAATGCTTCCATCTGGCTAGTCAGTCTGGCATGCTTTATACCAAGCGAACAGTGTCTGACAACATGAAGAAGAGCTGAAACATATATGCTAGATGGAACATTACCTTTATTTGCTTCAGCTATAAGATCCCCATAACTGTATCCTTCAGTTTTAGGGATTGACTCTGTTGCTACAAGTGCATGTGGCATTTTAACATTAGTTGATCCAGAAATTCTATGTCTCTTAGAGAATCTTGTATCTGCTTCCAGACCATTGAGTGTTGGAATGAGACTCAGCATGTCCGAAACCATACGCTTACGGGGATTTTTAACCTGCTTAGAGATCACATCATGACTAGTGGTATGACATTTTACAGATTCTGATGCCTGGGCTGAAAAAGATAACGAAGTATTTTTCCAGTCAGTTCTGGTTAGCAACAAAGTGCATTCAAAGAAAAGATATGTGTTCCACTTAAAGTAGATGAATTAAGAGAACATATCTTACCTGCGAGAGTTGTACCCAGTGAGCTTGATCCAGCAACTCTGAAGGATCCATCGCCAATCCCCGAAGGTGAGATTCTTGGTCCATTATGTTTTGAATTTGTGGCAGCTGCTCGAGAACCAGTTGGTCTGGGTGGAGACAATAGCCGTGATGACCGACCACCAGATACTGCATCCTTATCATTTAGCAGTCTCATCTGCTCTTCATCCATTGCACTATTCAAACCGGCCTCAACAGAATGTAAAGATCTAAGAGAAGCCAAATCCTGATCAGACTTTGAAGCTGACAATTTTTTTGCTTCTGCGTTCCTTACAGGGATAGATGATAATGAACCTACAGATATGGAGTGTACTGGACCCTTCAAATGATTCGGCGAGTATAAGGACCCATTATAATGAGTAGCAGCACTTGAAACTTTAGTAATATTATTTGCTTGTGATAGCTGGACACCTCCCTCCCACAAAGAAGTGGTTCTAGCTTGAAGGTTCTTTGGAACAGAGCCAAAATGTGATGCAGAGGAAGTACTATATGATGATGAGACATTCTGAACAGATAATAAAGGTACAGATGCCCCTTTGTCTAGTTCAAACACATCATCAACAACAGATGAGAAACTTGATGGAGAACTTAAGGTCTGTACAGGACCATCAAGTCTGTGATCTGAAAGAAAACCATGCTCAGAAGGTTGATTAGGAACCCCGGCATTAGGCAACGAGGAAAGTAGTTTTCCCCAACTAAGCAGGCTCAAGTTCAGCTCATCTTCAAACATCAGCATCTGGTCTATGTCAATTTTCTTGATGCGTATTACATGATTTAATTCAGTGTATGAATGACCTTTCAGAGACGGATCTGGCTGAACCTCTAACAGTTTAAACAGCGGTTTGAAATCTTTATCAAGTTGCATAAGCAGAAAATAAGAATTGCCAGCGTCTGGAAACCCCAGTAGCAGCATAGCTGCACCATTCAAAATATTCTTGGGTACTTTTACTGGAGCAAAACCATGTTCAAATACCTGCAAAACTCAGATTTTACTACTAATTCCAGCACACTAAGACTATATATGTGCATATCCAGCAACAGGGGTCGATTACCTCAAGACCTAAGAACTTGCCAATGGATGCAAATAGATGCAAAATACTTTTGTTTCTCAAGGTTAAAAAAACTTCAGCTGCAGTCGTACTACCCTGATTCAAAGCTTCTTCAAACTCCAATAATGCTGAAGGTTCAAGAATATTCTGGCATGACCGAAGAAGAAATCGGCCGTTCCTGCAAGTCATTAAAACAAATGAATTCCATGAAACATGAAACTGTGGCCTTGAATCCACAGAAGATTTATCACAAAATAAAACAATATGGGTAAAATGAACCAATTTCCTCTAATCTATCCATTGCACCAATACCGACATGCGACATGATTCGCCATTTTAAAAAAAAATATGATACGATACGTTACCGACACATTAATTTTTTTTATATAACAAATTATATGTATTTATAGTTTTTAATTGTATTGAAATTTAACTTGATAGAATATCAAACTAAAATTAACATAAGTTCAACCTAAATAAACAACACAAGTAAAATCTCACAAACAAGTTATTACAATACATGAACAAAATAACTTAGGCTTTTTTTGAAAAAGAATTAAACTATGACTTAAAATATGAAATTTTAATTAAAAAATAGGGCACTAAGTGTCGGAAGAGTGTCGTGTCCGATTCGAGTGTCCGACACCGACACGCTGCCGGAGGAGAGTGTCGGTGCTTCACTATTCTCTCCAAAACAAAATAAATTTACAATATCACACTGTATGGGTGAGGTACTTGATGTTTGTTGGTTTCTCATTCAGATCCTTAACTGAAAGGACACTTGACAAGAGTTCATATATGCTCACCACATATCAATGTTATAAAAAATGTGAGATGCATTTGAGGCGCTAGGGTCCTCTTGAGGGCGTGAGGCTCACGGTGAGGCGTGAGACACATTTTAAAAAAAATATATATTTAGAATATTATCAATTTAAACATAAACATTACCAAAACTAGTTAATAAGAGCTCAAAATATATAAATGGTTGTTGGAGCTGAGATTTAAATAAGGTATATAAAACTAAATGTCATCATGTGTGTGTGTATGTATCACGAAAATAATGAAAAGAAGAATGTGATATTGAATAAATGTACAAAAAATAAAGAAGAATATGGCAGAAAATAAATTTAATCACATCATGAATATGAATCTGACACTGAAAAACTAATAGAATTGGCTTGATATTAGAATTAAATAACAGGAATAAAAACTCTGATTTGTCTTGGTTTCC
The DNA here is from genome assembly GCA_036897665.1 of Pelargonium citronellum. Taxonomy (NCBI): domain Eukaryota; kingdom Viridiplantae; phylum Streptophyta; class Magnoliopsida; order Geraniales; family Geraniaceae; genus Pelargonium; species Pelargonium citronellum. The sequence goes on along the minus strand of JAYMSZ010001114.1, from coordinate 8,206 downwards.
ATTGATTCTCTGGTTTACCATTCTGGTTATATGTTGTTGGTTCTTCCACTTTCTACAATGTATATTGCTTATGTTGTTGGTGTTAACACTTGACACACCATTGTACAGATAGTCTTCTGATTTATGGAACCCTAAAATGAAGAGTTTCCATTAGAGGGTACAAAGAACAAAAAATAGATAGGTAGAGGTTGGAATCTTCAAGAAGATTTAACCATAAACCAATATTTCAAAAAGCTCCTGAGCTGAGAAGCGCAACTTATAGTCTCAAAAACCTTGAGGCGATGCAACTTCACTAAAGCACAGTTGAGCCCCACCTAAGTCGATTTTTGGCTTAAAAATTAGGTAATGCAATTTGAATTGGTAGTTTTAATATGGAAACTCTTTATCTTAGGATTCCACAAATAAAAAATTCGGCAACATAAAAAATATAAAAAATAAAATAAAAGAGGAAACAAGCAGCAAACCAACAGAAAACAAAATAAACAGGTTATTTTTCTGTTGACAAACCATATTGGCAAATTCTGCAAGTTTTCCAAATTGTCAAATTCATCAAAGTGCGATTAAATGCATTTTCTGCAAGTCTCTTCATGATCACATTCTTCTTCTTTTCTATATTTGTTATTGCAGATTTATATATGATGACATGTATATTGAACAGTTATTTTTCTCTTGTTTTTCCTATATATGATAAGGATTTTCATCATGTCATCTACTCAATTAACTCAGTCAAAGATATATTTTGAACTTTAATTAACATATTTTGCTAACGTTTATGCATAAAAAAATTAATTTTTTTTAAGTGTACCTCACTTCATTAAGCCTACATCTCACTGCACGCCTTGTGCCTAGGCTTTTAAAGGGCCTAAGTAACTCAAATGTGCACCGCACTTTATAAAACACTGCCTCAAACAGACCAAACTTGATGAGGCATGCATGCAGCTCCTGAAGTCATGCCACCTAATATTTCTGTAAGTGATTGAGAGTTACCTAGATATTTTGCTAGTATGAATAGTTTAATAACATCTCAAAGTAGGTCATACACCAGCCCTACAAACAGGTTCTTCATGTGTACATTTACTTTTAGACTAAAATAAAATAACTGTTTTAAATAATAACTGGAGTTCAGAATTAGTTTGAAAGAATGTTTTTCATGTTGGGATAATGTGTCTTCAATATAGCAGAAAGAAAAGCAATGTAACTCATGATAGGTCTCATAAATGCCCAAGTCATCCGAATTGATCTCAAGACCAACTCAGGTGCTTCTCTTTTTTTTTTCATATAGCACAGTATTGATGCACACACACTAGTATACAAGCACATAAGTAAAACACACACTAGTATACAAGCACATAAGCATACAAGCACATAAGTAAAACACACACTTATTTGAATGGATTAAAAGGGAACCTTATATTTATTCCCAGGGTGAAAAATGATGAACCATATGCACGAACACGTAATACTTCCTTCCCCTCATACTCCTTTGCGTCAGACTTGCTATCTTTCTGCTGTATGAAATTCAGCAAAGTGCAATCAATTATATTCACTTCAGTTAAAGAATAGACAGAAAAAATAAATTGCAAATTCATGAGACATTATACAATCAAATAAGTTGCAATTCTGGACAATATTACAGGCTTGATCAAGGATATAAAAGACAGTTTACCTGACCACTTTCTGAAGTTAATTCAGGAATCCTTATATGACATCTTCCTAAACCAAACAAGAGCCTACACTATTTGACAAACATATAGTATTCGGTTGTCTGCAACAGTTACATTTTGTTCGATAAAACAGAAGCCTATTATATCTTCATTTGGCAACAATGACAAACACACTCCAGCATATGACAAAACAATTGATGTTTTGATCGATATTGAAATTCTGACATGTAAAGAACACAAATATTTTATATTCATATTTTTCAGTAGTCTTCTCTCGCATTTTTTTCATAATAGTTACGTGTCTAAGATTTTCTGAGTGGACGATTTTTTCGAAATCCTAGAGGCTGTATGTACATGGTCTAATGGCTTTATAAACATAAATGGTAAAATTCTAATTTAGGCACTGAATACCAATATATGTCATAAAATAGAGTTTTAATGCCCATAAGTCTGAGGTCAAATGAAATGTGACTAAAATATAGGGAAAACTGAGAGGTCTTCAGTTTAAAAGTGATAACAGAGAATGACACACAAAGCTTGCCAGATGGAAGCTACTCATAGAACAAATCAGTGACACCATTAGACGTTGGAGCCTCATCAGCCACTCTAACAGGTACTTTAATCATGAATCATCTGCTTTGTTTTCTCATTTAACAACCTTTCCGTTTCACTTTCTTACTACTCTGTTTTTCATCTCCAAAACAGAGCATATATATCCTATTTTTTGTGCTTCAGTCTAATTTCCTCCAAAGAAAACTAAATTGCAGCCTCTCAGCATATCACTGAGTTGTCCAGGCGTGTTCTGGTCTACATAGAATTTCAGAAAACTAAAACAAAACAAGAGGCACGCATGTTTCATTTGTCCTAGTATTTAAGGGAGTACCAGAGTCAAAGATATGCCCTGCAAAACCACTCTGTGCTGATACTTTAATTGTAGAAAACAAGAAGACAGGCCAAACAACGCATATTTATCATAGAAGAATAACTGGATCAGTTTAATTAACATGTCTCATGAGTCACAAAATGCACCAAGTAAATCGGCAAAAACTTTTTGCCAAAAAGCATGTATCGTGTATGAATATTAAATGCATATTACAGTGAAACATAAATGCAAGAAAGTTACCCAGCAGTGCAACAGACATTTATTACAAATGCCAACATCATGAGCTCAAAACTAAACATTTGAAGTCAGTGGACAAGTATTTTGCTAACCTGAAACTTCCAACTACAACTATAGTTCAAATAAATACAAGGACGAGTCTAGTTCCAACAGATTCCATACTACTACCTCAAATGACACTCACTGTTTCACCCAGCAATAGGCAAAAACAGTTCATGTGCTAGAACTGTACAGATACTTCGTGACAGATGGGAAAGAAGCCGAATAAATAAATAACAAAAGTAAAAATGGCCCAAAAATGTCTAAATTCAATAATATCATTGTAGGTTTCATTCCAATTTGGAAAGTCAGAGAAGCATCACTAATATCAGTATAGGAAAAGATAACCAAACTAAAAACAGAGAAACAACTCTCATGTAAAAGACAGAAAAGTTCTAAAAACAAATGAACTCTTTATCCATCCTATTACAAACCATAGTATGGAACAAACATAAAGCATATACAAAGGACAAATCATCAGAAATTCATGCATTAAACAATCCCAGAATAATTGTGAACCAACCTTTTTACTGTTGTCAACATTAGGTTCATCCACGTCAGACTGAAGAACTACATCACCAGCACTTCTACAGATCTGAACATTTTTTACAAGTTCCTTCTGAATTTCAAGCAGACGAGTATATCTATTACAATATATAGTTCTAAGCAGCAACTTTTCAATATCAATGCAACTTTGATCAAGACAGAATTCTGCTTTCTGGCCAGTTAATGGATCTATGACAAATGTGCTGTGATGACACTTTATTTGCAGATCAGGTCCAGGCTCAATTTTTATAAACGGGCATGACCCAGAGTCAGACGTAGTGGAGCCTTTATTCATGTCTAGCCAGTATAAAATCTTTAACCCTGGAGTCCGTGGACCAGCCGGATCAGTTTCACCATCTTGATTCAATGACATAGAACCAGAAATCCCTCCATGACTTGTAATACCCTCAGACATCAGGTCAAACTTTATTGCATCTTTCCATCGTCCCAATCTAAGTGCTTGTACCTGCCTTATAACAGTGTCCATGATGAGCGAAACACAAATTTCATGGAGAATTGAGTACAATGTTATGAAAGGGTTTTCTGCTGCAGCCATTCTGCGCTCCAAATCATCTCCAAGAAGATGCCGCCGCGATTCTTCTATACCTACAGGTCCATTTTTTTCACCCACTAGCAGTTCCAAATGCAGTATCCTCCACAATGTTAAGTGTCCCCGGTAACCAAGAGTAACTAAAACCTGAAATTCCCCATCCACGCGGAGCAAAGCAGTCCCATTGGAAACTTTTACTTCAGAAGTTTCTTTAGGGATTGAAACTTCGAGTAACTTAGACCGGACAAGTGTGTCCAGTTTTCTCAAAGCTGGCTTCTGCTGATCTTCAGTTAATGTGTTCATCATACCCATATCTTCGATACATTTTGGTAAACGCTTGTAAGTTCCAGTGAGTAGGATCTCAGTAGCTGATGGAACATCATAGACTGGGGCACGAGCTTGCTGTAGACCCTCATGCATGAAAAACAATGAATCTGCAGCTTGGGTAAAGCATGTATCATGACTCGATAGAGTAGAAGCAAGCTGTTGACAATACTGTATCAACGGTACCTGTAAACAAAATGCAAAGATAAACAAGAGAATTGGTTTATCTTTAAGATGAAAATGGCTTGTATAACACTAACTAACTTCACCTTAATTATTACCAAAAGTGGAAACAATGACACTCATTTTGGGAGTAAGGGAGTATGAGAAAAAACAAAATCAATCAAAGTTCACAATATTCTTTTCAACAACAGACCCAGACATCATCTCATAGTCCAAAACCACCATAAACACCTAATTCCTCCAACAGAAAACTTTACTCTTGCTCAAAACAAAATCAATAACATTGAAATTTCCATTTTTACTTTGTTCATTCATTTGCTCAATCAACAAACTAACCACAATTCAAGGTTTTTGTGTGCCAGAAACTCCAAAACGCCAACATTTAGATACAATACCGACCTGTTGGCACCACTTGGCAAGAACATTGAGACGAAGCATGCGCTGCTGAGTCTTGACGAGGTACTTGAGGAGGCTAATCTTCTTGTCGGCATCGGATTGATCCGGGGACTTGGATTTGTCGATGAGTTCCTTGAGGGAAAGGAAGGATTCCTCGGCAGCTCGATTCACGAGAGAAGAAAATTCCACCGTCTGTTGCCCTAACTCAGCCATTGACTCGGCTTGCTTGAGATCAGATCCGCAATGCAGCAAGCATAGAAGCTAAGCTAGGGTTAGGGTTAGGGTTTTGAATTCACAATGAAGGGGAGACGGTTCAGTCTCCAGAATTCGTCGTTTCCGATTCGGGCAAATACAAGACAACACGAGGCTCGTTACATTTACTTCACAATCAAATACTGTATATGGATTTTTCTTTTTCTTTTTCTTTTATAAATATGATATGATTATTTATAATAAAATAATGCTCTAGATCTATTTTTTGCGATTTTATTTCTCAATCTTCTCTTTAAATTCTCTAAAGAATTCTTCGAGTGTTCTACACTTTTTCTATTACGAGAATATCTTATTCTCACGTCTGAGTTGAAATTCGCCCCAACTCGAATTTTGCTTAACATGTGTGTTGTTTCAGAAGTGCCACTCATTTGCAAGACTGAGCGTTGCCACTCATTTGCAAGACTGAGCGCTAATACGAGCTTTGATGGTCCGACCAAAGACTTTTTGTAAGTGTGAAATCTCATTTGATCAAGCGTTAAAGTTTAAGACGAAGATTTTGTTAAATGAAAATGTGTTTTTAGGCACCGAGAATATCTAGTTGGAGTACCATTCATAATTTTAAAAATAGTAGAATAATAAAATTAAATTGTTGACGAATCTATGATAATAATTCATTCGACTTTACGGTTACTTTCACGAATAAAACTCATTGGTTTAAGTGGACCTCATTAAAAAGAGAGCCAAAAACAACCCACAAGAACTAGTAAACTTACTGGTATAACCAATCAAAATGCATGTTGACGGAACCACAGTGAATAAAGCGGTGACAGTATCACTCTCTTGTCTCACAAGTCACAGCACAGCAAGCATCAGAATTGAGAGAGCAGAGTGTATATATAGTAAGTCTCAACTCCAAAACCCAACATTTTCCCATACTGCAGTGCAGAGTTTGTGAGAGCGAGAAAATCAGCCAAACAAACCGCAAGCCAAGAAAACCCACGATTCTTCATCCCCTTTTCTCTCTCAATTTTTGTTTTTGAAATGACGAAGAAAGCGGACCTGTTGAAGAGGGACTTGAAGAAGGTGGTGCAGGAAATTCTTCAAGGCGATGATGATGATCTGAAGGTGGAGAAGATAGAGGAGGCCTCGACCATTCTGGGTTCTCTCAAGGAATTGAACAAATCGATTGTTCCTGACAAGTTCAAATGCCCCATTTCAAAAAACCTCATGAAAGACCCTGTTGTCGCTGCTTCTGGGGAGGTTTGAATTTTAATTTAAAACCCTCTTTGTTCTTGCTATTTGAAGAAATGTGATCCATTAATTGACAAAGTTGTTGTGTTTTCTGGGTCTCTTGATTTCTGGGCATTCAATTCTTTTTGTGCTCTTGTTCTTTTGGTTTTTCAGTTTATGGGTGTTTGATTATTTGCATAGAAGAAATATGATCATTGATAAAAGAAAAAATTTGTGTTTCTTGGTGTTTTAATTTTGTGTGGGCTGTTCTGTTGTGTTGTGGCAATGGTTTTAATTGTATTATGCATTCATTGTAATTTTGTGTGGGTATGTTCTTGAGTTCCTTTTTCTTTTTCTCCTTTTCTTGTTCTTGTGAACTTTCAAGTTTTTATTAGCTGTGTGGATCAATGGGTTCTGGTTTCTCATTCCAAGTTGTGTGTGTTTGCATCAAAGAAAATGCGATTTCTGGCAGAAAATTGTGTTCTAGTGAGTTCAATTGTTATGTTAATTTGTAGGATTGGTAACAACTGAGGTTTTGAATTGAGTTGTATCAACTGTAGGAAAACATCTGTTTGCTTCATGTTCCATACAATTGTTGCAACATTGTGTTTGTCATTAAATTTCAAAGCTATAAACACTGTTTCTTTGTTCATAATAATAGGACTATTCATTTTAAAGCCCTTATGGAGCCTAAAGTAGTTGCTATAAAACTGAAGATAGTATCAAGAGTACCCGATTTTCATTTTGCTATTATGATGTTTCTACTTCATTTGAGCTGTTCTTTCTTGTGCTTTAATCTGTTGCTGCTCTCTGTGATAACATGACGTTTATAAAAAGAAATTGTATTGTTTTTCAGACTTTTGATCGATCATACATCCAGATGTGGCTCGACAAAGGGAACAGATTATGCCCTAAAACCCAGCAAGTCCTCTCCAATACTTTCCTTGCACCAAATTACTTGGTCCGAGAAATGATTTCACAGTGGTGCAAGAAGCGTGGACTTGAACTACCTCGGCCAGTAACTGATGAGGAAGGGATCACTCATGCAGACAGAGAGGATTTGACTCAACTTCTTGAGAAGATGTCCTCATCTCTCTCAGAACAGAAAAAAGCTGCGAAAAAAATTCAGCTCCTTACGAAGAAGATGCCATCATTTCGAGCTCTCATCACCGAGTGCGCTGACGCGATTTCTCAATTGCTTAGTCCACTTATCCCCAAAGTTGCTGATGCTCACCCTGATCTCCAAGAGAATATAATCGCAACGATTTACAACGTCTCGATTCAAGATGATAATACCAAGCGTATAGTTGCAGAAAATCCCAATGCTATCCCTACGCTCGTTAGTTGTTTGGAATCTGGAACCATGACTGCAAGAGCCAATGCTGTTGCAGCTCTGTTATCACTGGCATCTCTTGAGCGCAACAAATTCCAAATTGGTAGAGCAAATGCCATAAAACCTCTGATTGAACATTTAGGATGCGGGGATATGTTTGTCATGAGGGATGCTGCGTCAGCAATATACAGCCTCTGTCTTATGCGGGATAATCTATTGAGGGCTGTCAGTGGAGGGGCGGTAAGAGCAGTTATGAAAAACATCACCGGCTCTGTGCTAGTGGATGAGATGGTGTCGATCCTCGCATTACTTTCTGAACATTCCAAAGCTGCTGTGGAGATGGTGGAGCTCAAGGCCGTTCCTTGCTTGCTCAACATCATAAAGGAGACTACCTGTGAGAGCAACAAAGAGAAATGTGTGGCCATCCTGTGTGTACTTTGTTGTAATGACAGTATCATTAAAGTTGTATTGAAGGATATTGGCGAAGAGGAAAAAGCTGACGGGACTATCACTAAAGTTGCACTGAGTGGAACCTCGCGGGCTCAAAGGAAAGCTAATGACATCCTCAAAATGCTGAATAAAGCTGGTGGGGCCTCAGCCTCAGTTAC